>CAEFZX010016332.1:0-120558 GCA_903066825.1 Alfaro cultratus | reverse complement strand
TTTTTTGGCTCTCTTGTACAAGCACTTTGAATTGTCTTTGGCTGAAAGGTGCTATATAAATAAAGTTGCCTTGCCTTACATCTTGTAGCTCTTATGGGCGCTATTGTTGAAGCCTACTAAGGCCTTTTTCTTTTTGGAGACGTTTCTGCCATGTTCACATTGATTTATTTACTTTCCAGGCAGGATTCCATGTTAGGCCACCTTTCACATTTTTATGTGTTCTGATCGCCAGGCAAAAAGGAGATTTAAAAAAAGCGTATTTATGATGCACTCGATTCATGCTATAGATATTTGAATTTCCACGTTCAGAGTCGAAAAGTCAAATGAATCACCAGTCGGAATAAAACCTCTTAAACTATAGAAATGCTAACTGTGTTACGAATACAAAATCCAAATGAAAGTGTAAAATATCTGATCTTTTATTTTGAAATAGCAATAAAACCCAGCGACTGTTGGTTTCCTCTTTTCAGAATATTAATTAATGTTTTCTTATGGTATGAGAGAGAAGAAAAACATTTTGAAAGAGGTTCTTATGTCCTATTTTAAAGTTCATGTAGATAAATCAGAATCAATTCACAGTCTTACAATAAAAATAGATCAGAACATCATAGCAAACTTCTTATCGACCCTTCTCTGGGTTTAATAATTGCCCCATTCAAATAATATTTTACACTGCAAACATAGCACAACATCTACTTTTGGTGTTGTTTTCATTTACAGATCAATAGCATTCATGATGACCCTTTTTTTTATGCCAGTGGAGCTTTAAGAAATAAAGGTCAGTCATGTAACCCTTCACTCAATCTCCTATCACCTTGACTCTGTATCTGTTCTAAGGTTTGTCTCGGTGTTGTTCATGTAAACACTAAAATTCATTTTCAGTGAGTTCTGTTGCTTGAAAGATTACACAGAAGGGCTTTACAGTGGCATATGTCTCTCATCAAAATAAAGTTTTGCCTTCTCATGAGAGATTCGAGATATTAAAAACCAATTGTTATTCGTTTACAATGGGGAACTTTAGAGGAAATTCACGTTTACATCCAGTTAAACATGAGGAAGGTAGATCCTTGTCAACCCCATATATGGCACACCATGCGGAGGGTCCGGTCTGCTCAGCTGAGCTCTGTTCTATGTTATATTCAACTGTGACAATGCCATACAGTTTGCAGTATTGTTGTGCTTGCTGTGTTTAGGAGTTAATGACTTGCAGATGAAGTGTTAGATATGTTTCTTAGAAGAGGAAGTAACAGGGTGAGAGTGAAAACAGCAAACGAGTTGAGAGGACACAGCAGTGTTGTACTGTCAATATCTCATCAAGCCTGGTAGTAACTATGAGGTCCAACACATATGTTTACTTGGCTCCAATGTCAGAAATTACACTGTTCTTTTAAAGCTACATGGTGGAAATGTTTTTCATCAACTGTATGAAAGAGGGGGGTGAGGGAGTGGAGAAGTTAGTTAATGCACAATTGTGTGTACCTACAGGGGCCAAGGCATGTCTAAACCATTGCAGGCAGGACTTACAGATCTAACTGTTTAGTAATCTAATTTACTTCCATTCTTTCTCAAAATATTTCTCCAAATGAAAAAAAAACTGCAAATGAAACAAAAATAAACAAGACAGAAAAACCAATATACAGTAGAGACATGAAAGTTTTGTGTACACAGAATTACTTTGGTAAAACATGCAATTTCACAAAGAAGGCACTGCACAGATGTGGAAGCAAACCTTACATTATGAGAACACAGAGTACAGCAACGGACTAAGATCTGTTTGAACTAAGATAAGTGTTGTCTGAGCGTATTGTTATAGTCTCTCTGGTCATTAAAAATACACTGTGGTACTGTGAGCTGGTTCTTGTTCTTTACATGAATGGTGAAAAAAAAGTTGTTAAAGTAGCATAATATGAGAACATTTCTACACATGTGTTATTCACTATGACAGCCCAGATCTTGCGTCGTCAACACAATACTTGGTAAACGGATAGAAATGTCTTGCTCCATCCCCAAATGCACGCAAGTGTTCAGATTATTGGTATCTGAGTCTAGACTCAACATTCATTACCTGTATTTGGTGAACAATCTGTGATTTGAGGTCAACAACCTTCAAAGACTGCCCAGTGGTAATGAGATCCCATTTTCAGCAGGAATTAAAAATCACACCTATTTTTATGTAGGTGTCATGAAAAACTATAGTATAGAGGCCACATACATTATTTTGTTGACAGCAAATGTAGGTTCTTCAGTGTACATTTCTGTCCTTTGCAGTAAACATTATACAGACAGTGCTAATGTTACAGATGTGCAGAAAGCAGCTGAAACACTAAGGACTACATTTTATGCTGTTCAAAGATCTCCATCTATGAAGTTTTCCACTTGTTGTAGGTTTTGCCATAAATGAATACATACATTTGCAGATTACATACAGACTAAAAGCATACTTTATTTAGGGAAAGATGGACCAGCTGCCCGTTCCGTTCATTTATGAGTCAGACATGTTTTTTCCCCCAAATCAAAACACCTGAACAATTACAATTCAAATAATTCTAATAATAGTTTGTACAAAATGCAGCTCTTTCTTCAGTGTGATTGCGTCTGATAGATCTGAATAAAATCTAGAAGATATATAACTTTTAAATCCTACAACTCTTCCCAGACAAGTTTTAGACTAATTGTTGAATGGTAACTTCTCTGCAGAATCTGCTCAATGCTTCTGTTGCTGTTTAGATGGAGTGCTGCCCCGAATGTATATGTTGCAGCCCTGGAAGAGCTGTGAACTGCTTAAGGTAAAAAAAAAAAACCAGTATGTAGAAATATTGAAGCAATATCTGAATACGACATCCAGGAAATTGAAGGCTGAATACAAATGGGTCTTAAAAGGGATCAATAAGCAAAGTTACATAGTCCAGGTAGACCAAATTAGTAACCTAGCAGCTTAAGGACAACAAAGTCAATATCTTGGAGTGACCAAGATGAGTCACCAATTTTCAATGGGACCTACCTGACCAGAGTCAGGTAGGTCAGTACCTACCTGACTCTGGTATACCTGACTCAGGTATACCAGTAAAAATAAAAATTAATAAATTCTGAAAAATTAACTCCAGTATAATCTCAGACCATGAGAAAAAAGAGTAAAGTATGTGAAAAATTGTTTCCCAAGTTTGTTTACTTATTTGTTTTTATGCACAAAATGCAACATGAACTATAAGATACAACAAGAATCGTTACTGTAAAATAGCCAATGCCACTTTTCCTAATGTCTTTTTCTTTTTTACCACTGACCAAATATGTCAA
This sequence comes from Alfaro cultratus, assembly GCA_903066825.1. NCBI lineage: Eukaryota > Metazoa > Chordata > Actinopteri > Cyprinodontiformes > Poeciliidae > Alfaro > Alfaro cultratus. Next base: position 117,264 of record CAEFZX010016332.1, on the reverse strand, counting down.
GCTGCAAAGGGTAAAACCTTCAGCTTCCTCATGAGTAAACAGAATTTCATGGCCGGTTGGAATCAGGTTGTGTCTCATTTAATTGAACAGGGGGAAAGAAAGTGACAATTTTTCACTGCAGTGGTCTTCTCCCAGCCCCACAGTCACATCCCTCTCCTCAGACTACTCCATCCAGGTCGTGTCGTTTGGTTCCTGCTCGAGATGCCCGCTGCCGTGATGAATGGGCCCAAGCTCCATTCAATTACGTCCAGAATGCGAAGACATAGGAACAATGGAAACTGGCCTTAGAGGTGCAGCGCAGACCCTCAGCATTTTTCGCAACAATTTAGTCTAATTAGCATCAACTCCTGCTCCATCCATCATACTCCTCAAGAAACATAAACAAACTGTCAGCTCTAGCGTAACAAACAGATCGCCCAGCTACTTAGCGCAAATTATTCTTACATGAAACGCAGCTTCTCAGGCAGCCCCTCCCCCCCTCGAGCCATCTGTGGGAGTGTGGGGGGGGGGATGGAGAGCTATTAAAATTGAAAACATATGTTTTAGTCAAGTTCAACTCTCCAGAGTGCAACAGTGGACATGGTGACAGTTCCCTCTGATGGCTTGGCCCTGATGACTCAGGGCTGGGGGGGTGAAGGCATAGTGATCAGAACCCGTGTATTAAGTTGTGCATCATAAATATTCATATCCTTTCAACTATTTAGCATTTTGTCATGTATCAACTATGACTTTGATGCTGATTTTGTGGCTTTTACTTGGATTGACCATTTGTGAGACGATTGAACCACTTTTTGTTCCATTTACAGCTGTTGAGACTGTTGTTGTTTTTGTTGTTGTTGTTTTTTGTTTTTTTTGGAGAAAAGAGGGTACTCTACCCAATTTAAATTCCTAGAGACTAATGTTCTTTTTTGCAAAAAAGTTTAAACTCAGCTTTGACAGACAGTGACTGAACTACCAATTTCATGTCTTGCTACTGGACTTTGACTGGATTCTTCTAGCACACGTGCTTCAAACTAACCCATTTAATCACAGCTCTCCTTGCATGCTTAAGGTTGTTGTTCTACAGAAAGCTGAACTTGTAACAGCTTTCTCACAGTCTTTTACAGCCTCTAATAGGTTCTTTTCTAAGCCCTGTATTTGGCTCCTGATTGCGACCTTTCTGAGGAAAAGTACTCCAGCATGATGCTGCCACAACCGTGTTTCATCAAAGGGATGTTTTGTTCAGGGTGATGTGCATGTCAGTTTTCTGCCACTCAAAGCATTCTGCATGTAGGCTAAAAAGTTTAATTTTGGTCTCAACCAGAATATCTTCTTCTAAACATTGTGTTCTGTCATCACATGACCTCTACATGACTTTATGGAAACTGCAGGAGACATGTATTTCTTTAAACAATACCTTCCTTATTGTCACTCCTCCATAAAGAGCAGGTGAGTGGAGTTCACAACAAATAGTTATCCTGACAACAGATTGTCCCGCCTGGGCTGTGGATCTCTGATGTCCCCTCAGAGTGACAGGGGGTCTCTTGTTTGTTTCCTTGATTAAAACTCTTCTTGACTAGTATGGTCATCTCTGGGTAGATCTGACGTTGTGTCAAACTCTTTCCATTTTCAGATAGATTGAACAGTGTGAGATTTTAAAAGCTTTGAACATTGTTTAAAATCAAACCTTGTTTAAAATTTCTTCACAATCCTATTCCTAACCCGCCTGCTGTGTTCCTTGGTCTTCATAATACAGTTTACTAGTGTTTTATCTGCAACAAACCTCTAAGGTTGTCACAGAATGGCTCTTTTTATACTGACATTGAAATACACACAGGTAGACTTTAGGTAGGTTTTATTTGGGGACATCAGAGTAAAGGGAGCTGAATACAAATGCCCATTACACAAAATCCAATGCAATACTTTGACATGTGACTGCAACGTAACAATTTGTGAAAAATTACAACATTTTGCATCGCTTTCAAAAACGGTATGTGTGTATTTGTGGAAATATCATAAAAATATTTTGATACATAAAGGTTTATGTTTATGGAATTTTGAACATCTGTGTATCCAGCAAAAAATCAACAGGTTGGTATTGAACCTTCATAATCCATATACAATATTATGCAAGTCAAGAATTTTCCTGACCTTAATCTCACGAGTCTGGATGAAGGACTTCATCTCATTTAGAACTACAAAGCTTTTTGGGGTTTTTTCACATTCACAGACAACACAAATGAGAACTTTATACAAATTACACTCCAAACCAAACACATTTTGATCCTATTTAAGGCTCAGCATTTGATTGGGTTTTAAAATTCTGCCTGACCCACCCAGGAAGTGCAATAACATTCCTTCTGTTTAGAAATCCCATTCATTGCTCATTAAAAGATACTTTAACACATTTTTCTCATGTCTATCCGGGTGCTTGTAAATATAAAATAGAAGGCTACATGGTAAATAAATATGAACAAATGATCTCCAATTCAAATTTCTTGTAGAACTGTAGCCAGCCGTATAGCAGGAAATAAAATGGCCAGAATTGTTGCTTTGTGTATATTTTATTTTATTTTATTTTTTTACACTTTTTTTAGGAGTGACCATGTGCTGCACTGGATGTCAGCCATGTCTCCTCTAAAAAGTCCCCACCCACTCTCCACAGACCATGCTTAATTTACCGATTTTGCATTTTGATGTTTTGCAAAGTGCAAAATACTTCACTAATTATGTAGGAAGTTTGGCAGGCATAGCTTGTTATTTTTAGAAAGCTGATGGCAAGCCTCACTCATCCCAGGAAAAAAAAACAAAAAACTGTACAAATCCTGAACGACATAAAAACCACGCTACCGATCCTTCCGCTCTACTTCAAAACCGAAGGAAGCAAAACGAAACGTGAACACTAGAATTTCTTTTCTCTTTCATTCATTCCTTCCACGTTAAGCCTACCGAAACTAAGTCGGAGGCATTTGGTTTGAAACCAAAACCATCGCAGGTGAAAGAGGCTTCTGGCCAAAGTGTGAGTGGAGAATTGTTCTAATCAAGCTAATTTGCCGAAAACCTTCAAAATGATATGATCCAGCGTAGAAATTCTTGTCAGTAAGCCAAAACTAATTCTCACTCAGTCGTGAATACAAACACTTCTACTATTCTCTCTTGGCAGCCCTGATGGAGATTTAGAGCGTGCAAAAATACAAAGAGGAGGAGCCCGGATTCACTAGAGTGACAAATGAGGAGATAACGTTGATCATTCAGTCAGCTCACTTTGCCCTAACTTGATTTATTTACATTAAAAAAACAACTATTTCATCCCCGTCTGTGTGTTCAAGTAGAACTTTCTAGTGTGTTTCTTTTCTGTTGGGTATCACTCACAAGCTGCTAAGCTTCTGAAGGGCTTCTTAGTCCATACTGTCAGTGCTGTGACTTGGCTTATTGAGTGATTCTTAAACAGAAACCGTGTCTGAATCAGAGGAGGTCTACAAAGCTACCTGCTCCATCCATCTTTTATTATGTTGCCATTCAAATATCTTACAGATTTCTTTTTTTTAACCCACATTCTCAGTTTGGCTTCCCTTTTTGTTGTTCCTTTGAACAGGAACAGTTTTTGTACACTGGTTGTGTCACTGCTGGTCAGTGTATGCAACTTTTGATGAATTTTAATTTAGCTTTTTGCTGCAGATCAAAAGGGAACCTTGCCTCATAAAAATAAGAATGAAAGCACGTTATCGGCATATATTAGGAAAGTGAATAAATGTTTTAGCAAAAGACAAATTTTAAAAATTAAGTCTGAACAATTTGTTTAAAATGATATCAAAGTTTATATACACAAACAAAATGAAGGAAAGTATTCACATAGGCTCACCATTTTCACATTTTGTTATGATGCAGCTTTATTCTGAATTGCACTGAATTAATCACTTTCCTCAAAAAACTAACATACAAATATCACGACATGACAACGTGGAAAAAAGTTTGAGATTTTTGTAAACGCATTAAAAGCAGAAAACCATACATATTATTATAACAGCTGTATTACGAAAAAGTATTAAGCGTTTGTTTAATATTTTATTGATCCATCTGAGGTAGAACTAACAGCCTAAAGTTTTTTTGAATATGATGCCACAACCTTAGCTCATCTTTTGCTGTTTTTAGTGGATTTTATTTTACAGTAAATGGAGAGGAAATTGGGAGGAAAGAGAAACTGAAAACATGCCACAAATGGTCCAAGACCAGGAATCAAACCCAAAACGACCGAATCAAGTACTATTGAGTGATTCTTAAACAGAAACCGTGTCTGAATCAGATCGAATCAAGTACTACATCCTCTACAAATCTATCTTTAGGCAGAGTGCCTGACTTATCATTCAGAATAAAGAATTAAAACCTTATGTTTGTAATAATCATTTATCAAGAGTGAGTATACCCATACATTCACTCTGATTATCTAACGTTTCAAAATCAAAAATTTAAAAGAATTGAAAATGCCCTTGCATATAAAATTGAGATTCAGTCCAATTTTTTTGTTTTTACCACATGGGATCCAAGTTGTAATTAACAGAAAGTTATCCACAGTTTAACAATAATGCTCATCATGATCAGAAGGAGCTAGATATGTCTTTTCTGTTGCAAATTTTTGAGCTCGAGTCTTGTTCTGTCATATTTTGGACAGAACAAGACTGTCCAAAATATGACAGTCTTGTCATATTTTGACAAGACTGTCAAGCTTTGAACATTGTTTAAATGTTCAAAGCTTGACAGTCAATTCAGAAATGTAAAGAAATAACTTTACCACCACAGTTTTCTTACAGTTCACATATGAGACTAATCCGACGGCCAAGCAAGTATATTTATCTCATCACAGCTTTAAACGATTCACTGTCACTTCGATATTTATCTTTGAAGTGTACAAGGTAAATTTACAGTGAAATTCATTAAGAATTGGAAATTTAGGAAGCGATGGTGGCTGATCTATGATGGTCTTCTGAGGAAATGGGTCCCAAATTGAATTCCTAGGCAGGTTTTGGGTTAAATGAAAGCCTTTATTAGCAGTGTGTGCCAACATGCAATCTGAATTATTTACACATTTCCACCAACTGACTCTCATTCAACGTTGAATCTCCCCTGACAGACTCCTACCATTTCTCTTCTGGGATGCTAGTGAGCAGTGCCCCTGAGGTGCAGCTAAATAACCAATTATGGATGGTTGCTAGGTGAAAAATAATAAATATTTGGTCAATCTGTCAAATATTAGTCATCTTACTGTCTTTGAGGTGCTGGAAACGTCGCCCCTGCTACTGAGAAAGTGAGAAAGTTTTGGATTGTTTTAGAGATAAAATTGAAGGAAGAGATGGCTACAGTTGGGGGAGAAACTTAGACCAAACAATGCAGAGGATTTGACAGATTCGGGTACGCTACACTTTCTATTGCTAGTCTTTTACTGGTCTTAGCAACCATATTGTTCTGCTCTTTTTCATTGTTTAATTTTTCCTTTCATCAGTTGCTATCTTAATTTGTTCTTTGCTGATAATCAGTTGCAAATGTTGTTGTGGTTCATTTGGTGCTAGTGTTGCTTGGAGTAGCATAATGCTAATGCTGCTGTTGACAAATGATATATATATATATATATTTAATTCAATAATAAGGATACCACTCCTGTTGCTTTTTTTGAGTTTTAAAAGCAATGTTTGCTTGCTGTCATAATGTTTGCTGAGTAAGATGAGCACCCTGATGTGGTATTGTGGTATGTGGAGGAGCTGACATCCTGTTCGTTGATTCAGATCTATGAACATTCATTTATTTAAGGTTATGCCTGATTGTCAGATAAATGCAGGGAGACTGTTTGGTGTTAAGGTTTCTACAGAACCTGGTTAAGTCCTTTGGATTTCTGGGTTAATTTTATGTTTGTAGTCATGATTATTTTATCCTATACCAGTGTTTTAAGTTCTTTTAGGTAGGAGGGCCTCTGTTGTCAGGTGTCAGCCGATTCGTTAAAGTTCAGTTTTGACAGAATTTAATTTGTTTGTTCAGAGTTAAACTTCTGGCCTCACGCTACAGGAAACCAAGCTAATTGTTCTAATATATAAGCGTATTGTCTTTACTTTGAATACACAAAATGAAAATCTTGTTTGACTGCTGCTCTGTGCAACACCAAGTACTCTCTCGCTCTCACAAACACAATGTAGCGTGGCTTCTGTTTGTAATAAAAATAAATCAATGCTCAATCACGGAAAGGATCCTGTACAAAAAATGAAGGAAGAATTTAATGATCGAAAAATCATATGAGAAAAATTTTTTTCCTTTCAAATACTTAAACTTATACTGACTGGGTTATATTTTTGAATGGATTTTTGTGACAAAATTATATCTTCTTATATTACCCACCTCTATAGAGAATGAGAAAGTTGTGGAGGTTTTGTCTGTCCTGTCAAAGAGTAAAAGAGAAATGAGATGTGTAATAATTATTGGTTGCTGAGTTTTATTTGTACAGATACCTCAGAATTTGACCTCAGTGTTGTAATTTGCTGTACGAAATGCCAGCATTTATATTTTGAGAGAGATTTTCTGTATATCATTGTGGAAGATGAAATATTCTGTCTAGATAAATGTGGCAAAAAAAAAATGCAAAACAGACATTTTTTTAAATTTATGAACTTGTATTATTTGTCTATTTACATTCTCTAAATCATTTAAATATTAAAATATATATAGTATGACATCGGTGGTTGAATCCAAATTCCAATGAATGTTGTAATTTCTTTTGAATAATTTATCGAAAAGGGAAAACATGGTAGAAATGCACCAAACAAAAAGTCACACAACACTGCACTATGTTTGCCTTCAAAGTTCACTTTTCCGCAAGGATTAGCAGGGATTCTTTGTTGTTACTGTTCCGAAAGTTGGAAGTAATGACCCAACAATACTGTAGTGGTTGTGCATGTTTAGAGAGCCACACAAACACTGTCAGACCGCCCAACGGAGGCTGCATGAAAATAACACCCAGCAACATGCTTCCTCTCTGATCTTCGGCGCTGGCTAATGCGATGAAGCTGTATGCAGGATTGCATGCACATGGGCGCACTCGGCCAAGTACAGTGAATCGCTCCCTCTGCCGACTGCAGCGGGAGAGCTGCTGGCGTTCAGGTGCTGTTCATCTGGCAGAAGTTTCAGGGGCCTGCTTCTGGAGAAAGAAAACAAATCCTGATCTGCTTGCCTGTGAACGGCTCCCAGCGAGCCAGCCAGCAGCCTCCGGGAGGCTTTCCAGCCACTCCGGCCCCTCGGACCAGGATGTTTGGGTTAGAAAATGACTTGCTACTCCCTCAGCCCCTTTCTCTAATTGCCCCAAGGGTAATTACCTTGTCTCCTTCCCACTTAAGACAAACCAAAAGCTATAGTTTTTGTATAATGTAGAAATTTAATTTAGGAAAAATTAGTAATATTTGTATAGCCATTATTACAGTTAGAATAATAAATGTACTAAAGTGGGTGCTGTAAATACCAATGAACTACTAAAATAAAGCATACTGACAACTGGTGGTCTAATAGGGGCTTTGCTTACATTCTTAGGTTTACACAGCAGCTTAAAAATGACTACGATAAAATAATCCAGCAGCAAATATTCTACTAACAGAGCGTTTCCTGAGTAAGCACGATGAAATCGAAATTTGCAAAAACACGTTAGCTTGTGTGTGATCACATATGAGTTGTGCCTCAATAGGAGAAAAAGACCATATAGCCTCAAATTAAAGCAAACTCTGAATATGACAGGGGGCTATAATCGCAGACGTATGAGCGTGTCATTTCGTCTTCCTCAAACTGGGGACTGATATATTGGTGCGGAGCGCAGTTTCTCCCTCGGGGGCGATACATCAGGCTGCAACGGTCCAAGTACCATTATGAAACACACCCGAGAGTACCGCAATTCAGGAAAGAGCAGAACACCAATAGAGCGCTTGAAAGATTTCTTCTTGTGCGGTATAGAAAGGAGACGGGGAGAAATTTTTGAACAACTTTCCTCTAACTCTTACACAGCTAGTATAAACCTGGAAAAGAATCAAAGAGGAAAATAAAAAAACAACTAAATGCTGGAAGACAGGAAGCTTTAATCAAATAGGAATAGGTCACTAAATGACGTCAAAGTTTACCAAGCTGTCAGAAAGTCTTCAAGATTTCCGACACACCTTTCCCACCTCACGGTTTAAAGTCCTTTTAACGAGATAGCCAAAAAAACTACTTAAGAAACCAGAGAAATGTAGTGCTGACCCTTCCTCACGTGTTGCTGAGCACTGCCAGTCAGCTGGCTGAAAGAGGGCTGCTTAATTTTAGCTCGCTTTCAAGAAAAAACAGAACAAGAAATTTGAAATAGTTTTGATGTAGAAATGAAGGCGAACTACCCATAACTTTAACTGTGGTTGTTTCTACATGGCTGTAGTAATCCAGCAGTGCCGATCAGCTGTCTGAAAGAAAATGACTCACTTTTCTCTGTTTAGAAATATTTATGGTCACCAAAAATACACATAATCGTGCTGTGGATAGTAAAGAAATGCAACTTCTAACTTTTATAATGGCATCCCCGTTTTAAACTACAATTAACAAGCTTAGAGCATCATGTCTATAAAGCAGCATTTTTTTGCCTTTTAATTGTGTAAGAACCATGAATCCATAGTATTTTTACTCCAAGTCAGAATACCATTAGGGTAACATAGCAGCCCGTTTCTAAGTCAGAATAAAAGACAGAAAACAAAAGCAGAGAAAATGATATGCTCCGATACATCACTGAAGTTACATTGGGATTTTCAAAAGAATTGCTCTTTCTTCTATCTTTGAAATTACTTTCTCATGTTGAGGATTTTAACATCAGTGTCTCACTGCAGAAACATCTGTCAGCCGGTTTGTTTTCTACATGAGCCTGCAGGTGGCTCTTATCAAGAATGCATCTGCCAGACTGTCTGATTAGTTGCTTAGCATTCTCACTACACACATGGTTACTGGTATCAAGGTATACCAAGGGTTTAAAAAGACACAAAAGCAAAATGAAACTTTAGTTATAGCATTTCGTAAGGTTGAAAGATATTTTGTTGGAGATGTCAGAGACGGTGCCAAAGTAACTGGAGTTTTTTCTGGCTGTGTGTAGCAGAGCTGCCCCCTCTGGCATAAATCAAATGTTTAAACAATTTTAAAATGATTGCAAAGAAATAAAATAAATAAATCCTTGTTTCACTGTGTAAAGAGTAGAAAGGTGCTACTAAGAATGTAGTAGGTATTATATATATATAGATATCTATATATCTATATAGATATATAGATATATAGATATATACGGTGTATATATGTTATATATCAATTACTTATATATATATATATATATATTATTATTATTATTATTAAGATGATGGCAGGTAGCCTGACGGACACCTAACATTAACTTATTAAACAGTAATAATAATAATGATACTCAATATGCATGTTTTATTTTTAAAAAGTACAACAGCAAAAAGAATATTCTGCCAGATAATAGCCTGACTAGCTGACACCAAACATCAGCGTATTCAACTTGTATTACATTAAATAAATGATTTTAGAAAGAGACATTTATAAGCTGTTCGCCCTGTAATTTTAAATACTATGCATAAAAATCAAAATGATAAATTTATTTTAAGTTAACCGTATCGTCACTGTTAAAATATTAATTTTTAATCGTCTTTTTAGTTTTAGTGAACAAAGTGTAAGAAAACATGAGCACAAAACTTTTAGGAAAATGTGTCAAATATACAAAGAGATTTGTGTTTTAAATGTATATTCAAAGATACAATGGTGGCCATGAACTTTAGTACTTTCTTTTTATTCCAGGTCATCATGCGGTTAGAACCTGAATCTGGTTCTAACGTACACTACGTACTCTGGTTAAACGTATTCTGTCAAACCGCTGATGAGATTTTACTGTCCCACCTCTCGGCCGCCGCTCTTCTTTTATTCTCGACTCGCCTCAAACATCGTAAACAGTGTCGCTCCTCTGTGCCGTCAAACGCAACTCAGTGGGAACTCTTGTCTTTAAAACTCACGCGGACTGCAAAAAATATTTTGTGTCACTCCTGAGTCATGATTTGGACCACAGTGGAGAGCAAGCGGTTTTCAAGTATCCATGTGTTGAATGAAGGCTTGGAGAAATTTCAGCTTAAATGAAGACGTCTGCTGGAAATATTAACATTTCCAAGGATACCTGTGACAAACTGAACCCAGATGTGATGCCATCATCTCCTATTCTGAGGATAGAACATCTTGGCTAACTGAACTCACTCGCAAGTACATGGAAAAGAATCAGTGAACTTATCCATCTTGATATTGGCTTAAAGACCATGATCTTTCCCAGGCCTTTATGCTAAAAGTACTACAGGGATAAATACAGATTTCTCCCTTCGCATACTATAAAGGAGAAGTAAAGAAAAGCTCTCTTCTGCCCTCTATACCTCTGACTTTAAAAATTGTTAAATAGTTGGATAAAAGGCTTATTAACCAGCTGTGCAGCTAATTAAATAGCCAGTTTTTTCCATTCCTCCTAATTTGCACAGATGTTAAACTTTGCCCTTTAATCCAAAATGAAAACCAGACAAATTTCAAGCACACATCAGTGTCCTCAGGGTCGCAGCAGATGAACATTAGGACGCTAACACACTGCTCTTTTCAGCAAGCTGGCAGCTTCCTCAAAATCTCCATTACTCGCTCTTATTTCAAACAAATTGAGGAGAACTGGTGGATTCCTCCCACAGCCCTTCAGAAACTCTTTCCAGACTGTGACGTTTTCACGTGTCTGCTTTGATTTCACTGCACGACTTTGATTTCAAAATGATAATGGTGAACAAATTCCATACACGACCTTTCATTCAGCTTTGTTTCTCATTAAATCATCAGATCCCCCCGCCCCTCATCCTCTGCCAGTATCTTTCCCATAATTATGTCATCGTCCAACCACAGGAGGTCAGAAATAATACAAAGTGTCTCAAAATGTGAGCTTCCCTAATTAAAGCCTTGCCCTGAGACATCTACCAAAACGGCCACCAGGCAGAAGACAGACTTGATCCCTTGAAATGGCATAAATTGGCCCCTGAGCCCAACAAATTGCATTATAATTACTGCATTGGTCCAAAGTGCTGTTCTTCTTGATAGAGTTAACCCAAAAATGGCTAACCCGGCCTCCCGACTGCAGGGCTAAAAAGGGGAGAAGGAATGACAGTTTTTGGCAGACGCTTGCTGCTCAAACCTGTGCTGTAAATCTCTAGCTCATCCAGAGAATCAACACACACACACACACACACGCACACACACCCACACCCACACACACACACACACACTAAAACAGGCATGTAATTCAGGGGTTTCAGTCTGTTTGGGTTTGTTTCTGTTTTTTTGGCAGTACTTATTATGTTTATTTATATATCAGTGCTTGCAGCAAGAGCATGAAGGACTTGTAATTATTGGATATGAGCTCTGCTGTCACATTCAGATCTAAAAAAAAAAAAAAGAAGAAGAAACGTTAGCTATGACCCTGACCTTTTCGTTTATGAAGATTTTCTGAAACAATAGCAAATCAAAAGGGGGGGAAAAAAAGCAGGATTAGCAATTCATCCAGAGTTAACCTCTACTGCAAGAGAACGACCCCGTGTGTCTGACCTGCTACCAACCCTAGCTATGGGTTGCGGGGCAGGAGGTTAAATGCCCAATTCAAGAGTTTTCAACACACGTCAAAGTTCATAAGGAACAAAGTGTTGGAGAATAAACAGAGAGCATGTTGTGGCTGTTGAGAAGCGAAATCCAGATGAAACAAAGTGTTATTCTTGCATTTGTTATTTCTCTGATGTCTTTTATTCTCTGTGTAGTAACCTAAATATTGGTGATCGAACATCAAGGTAATATACATGAAAGAAATTATGACAGTGGCTCAGTCTCTACTTTGAAGAGACTGTTTAAAGGTTTGTTTAAACTGAGCATAAATCCCAAACCTGACAACTCAAAAATAAAAACACACATCACAGCATAATCCAAATACATGAAAACACAAAAAAACTCACATACACCACTGCTTACATGTAGATTTCCACCCACAAACCCATCCAATTATAGCCTCCTTACCAGCAAATATCTGTCACTGAAATGCCCAACACGCAGAAACAAATAAAACACAAGCCTGACTCTTACATTACATGACAACACAACCCCCTCCACACACACACACTCACTTTTTTTTTTACCATAAATACATATTCCAGATGGATGCAGCCATACACAGCCAATTCCCACAACTGCATACTTTGTCTCTTTTTTTTTTCCTGCTCCTTCCCTACTTAGTGTAAGTGCTCAATTAAGCATTGCTTGTTGAGCTGATTTCCTCTCCCACTTTTATTGATGTTGCCATGCGCTGTACAGTGTTTGCGTTCGGTTTTCTGGTACCCTGGAATTTTTGAGTGATGTTGGCTTTTCATTTACGTCTGTCCTCCTCCAAATCCATTTCACGCTAATCATATTATAATAACTTGTGCTCCTGGACAGAAAAATGATGTGGTGAAATAGGAGCCCATTATAAAGAGACAGGACTGTATTGCAACCCTGAATCAGCTGTAACCATGGCAACGTTTAGTTATTAATATTATACTATTCATTGTTAGTGTATGAAAGGAGCTGTTATTTGCCTGAAATGTTACACACAGAAACATTCTTATAAAATGACTATATTAGATATCATCAGCAGTAGTAGTATATAAAATTCTAATAAGTGAATGTTTATTCTAAAGTACTTAAAATAAACTATTAACAATTCCAGCTTACGATAAACTATCACGTAGTAAGGTGTACTTTATCCACAAAACAAATTAGTTGATGTGATTAGTTGAAATTTGACATTGTTTAGCACATTCAAAACATAAATGCTCAATTCATTAAAGGAGCTGAAAGATTGAAAACTGTTCATAGTCTTTCCATTCAGCAGAAAAGTGGTCGATTGTGTATTAAGATCAAAGGAAATAAGATCAAACAAAAAGAGAAAAACTAAGATTATTTCTTTCTTGTTTAAGTCGTATTTTAATGTAGGAAAATACGAAATCAATATTTCAATATAGATTTTTATCTGCAAGTATACTGTATAAAAAGAGAGGCAAGGAAAAAAGATGTAAAGTAATTACTTTATTTAGAGGTAATGCACGTGTGTGTGTGTGTGTGTGTGTGTGTGTGTGTGTGTGTGTGTGTGTGTGTGTGTGTATGCGTGTGTATGAGTGTGTGTATGTAGAGATATTTCTTTAACCATTTATGCTAAGCATGACCATATTTCCCACAAATAAAACAGAGCGGCTACTTTCGACTAGACATTGTTGTAGTTGTAGATAGCCGTGCAATGAAAAGACGATAAATAAGTTAGTTAATCTACGTGACTTTTAAATTGTTACACATGTTTTACAAATGCGGTTCGGTTCATTATTAACATTAAACACTGTTATCATTCTTCTTCCGCACTCTTTGAATCAATAAGACATTTTTCCCGTTCATCTAACTTCTCCTGACATTTTGATTAACATTTATAATTAGTGGGAAACGACAATTAATTCGTATGCTTATTTTGATATTGATTAGAGTGTTATTTTTGTTGTTGTTCCATTCTTAAATGAGGGGTTACTTTAACTAAAGCACGATCAGCTTAATCATTTGGAGAAAGTCAGATATTGCCAAAGAACTGGGAGGTCTATCAAGAGGAAAAGTCTTCTCTCGCACTTTTACGAGGATGAATCCTGATCTCGTTGCAGGACAGACGTGTCTACAGCAAAGGACACGTGTGCCCGGTTAAGTAGCCATCCTTCACCACCATCATGGCCCATTTTAACCATCTCAGCATGCCTGAACATCTGTCTGTCAAGGATGGAACCAAAGAAATAATAATGTAAATGGGTGGCATTCAATGAGAGCCAAAGCACACATCAAAATGTGAGCATCTGCGAAGGAGGACTGAAGACAAAAAAGATGGGAAGCAGAGGGAGCTGAGCAGCCCCATCCAGAACCAACATTACTTCAAACATGAGGTCATCTAAACATCTGTCCACAACATGTCCGCCAGGAGTTCAATCAAAGCCCCCCCCCCCACTCCCGAAACATGTACAATTGTTTCTGGAAATAAATATTAGTCCTAATTCGACTGTGATTGGTTGCTGCCACGCGGGAATTGTGGAGAAAAAAAGCTGCCAAGTGCAAACACGCGCGCGAACTGGCACAACGCGAGCACGCACATATTCTTCAGCTTTATTTATTTTATTTTCCTCCTCTCTCCTCTTTTCTTCCTCTCTTTCATTTAGGGTAATGGGCTTTATTTGTTCTTCCTCGACTGATTTCAGCCCCCCCTGTTTAAAACCAATTAAATGAAAAGGGTTGCGGTGCAGCGGGAGCGAGGCTCTGACAGTCTGGAGGGAGAGCTGCGGCAATCACATCTGTCTCATGTCGTCACAGTCCATTTGCTGGAGACGGATCGATTTACTCATGGAGTTAAAAAAAAAAAAAAAAAAAAAAAAAAAGCTTCCAGCGAGGAAATAACAAAGGACTTAGAAAAAAAACATTACAGCAAGGATCATGTAACTAGATAGATTAGCTATTTATACAGTTACTGCACTCTTTATTTGATCATTGTTTATTTTCTTTAAGATTTCAGCTTCCATTTTGATTTTTTTTTATTTACAAGTTGCCTCTATTTTTTGTTCTTATTTCTGTTTAGACCCCAATGACAAGAGGCAGAGCAGTCAAGCATCAACCTCCCTGTTCTTGAAAGTAACGACAGAAACTTAAAAACTTGACATACCTTTCCCATAAAAAGCATCCAGCATGGAGCTACTACCCCCTTGTGGACATAATGCGAATGACATCAAAATGCCCACTGAGGGACAATAAAGGGGGCTGCACAGTAGCGCAGTTGGTAGCATTGTTGCCTTGCAGCAAGAAGGTCCTGGGTTCGATTCCCGGCCCGGTTCGATTCTTTCTGCAAGGAGTTTGCATGTTCTCCCTGTGCATGCGTGGGTTCTCTCCGGGTGCTCTAGCTTCCTCCCACAGTCCAAAAACATGAAAGCATTAATTGGTCTTTCTAAATTCTCTCTAGGTGTGAGTGAGCGTGTGCATGGTTGTTTGTCCTGTTTGTCTCTGTGTTGCCCTGCGACAGACTGGCGACCTGTCCAGGGTGACCCCGCCTCTCGCCCGGAACGTAGCTGGAGGTAGACACCAGCACCCTCCAACCCCATTAGGGACAAGGGTGTAAAGAAAATGGATGGATGGATGGGACAATAAAGGTAATTTTTATTCCAACCTTAGTGGTGTTTTTCACAAGTTCAAGTTCAGGTTTTTAACACAAAAACAGTCTTCTCATTCATAATGATGACCCATTATTCAATATTGTAATGGGCAATATTGTAAACATTTATTGTTTAAGTGTTTTGGTTTGTTCCAAGAGAAAAAAAAAGCATTTCCTGGAACAAAAAAAACAAAAAGCAATTCTTCTTGACATGGGAATTCTGACTGGGAGGGCAATGAGTCCCAGGTTTAGTATTCAAAACAGTTTCAAGCATTCAGACAGGTAGGGAATGTTTTGATATAACTATGTCTAGATATAATATGTCATAATGATGTATTGCTAATTGTAGTTATCACCAAAACAAATAGAAAATCCCAGTGATTTTCAGATTTGTAACTAGAACACTTAGATTTCTGGGACAAATTGAATGCAGCATTAATGTAAGGACAATATAAACTGAAAATATGTTCACAATGTCAATTGGTGCTATATTAATATAAAGTGCTGACTGGAGTGCAAATATCGTTGGTCATAGTAATATTTTTGGTATAGTTGCAACAAAAGAGTTGGCATATCTTACTGCTAAAACTTTTGTAAACATCTCCAGGGCCAATGAATGTCTCTCAGGAAAGGGAGGACTGGAATATGCCAGATGGTGGAGATAAGGTTGCTAGAGGAGCTGCGAATGCTAAAGTAGCTAAAGATGATGCCAAAGCTGAGGATCTGCTATCTGACAAAGCTCAAGGACAAAAAAACAACATGGAAAAGCTCAAAATAAAACCCCTTTAGAGTGGCAGCCTTGTTTTTGTGGGAATTATTTGTACTGACATTTGTAAGGCAGGAGCATGTACAGAACAGAGGTTAACACATATGGAAAAGGTTTTTTTTCATTCCACTGGACAATTAAAAATAAAAAAGTCAAATAATGGGGACACTTTACATGATTTTAGGACTTTATGACTTATTGCAAAAGTGTTAGCCCATGTTGTTCACTCAATGTTTGCTTTAAACCGTTCAATCTGGCAGATTCAGTCATATTTGTACAACGTGAGCTTAACCATTCAATTCACCATCCATCTTAGTTGTGAAGTACTCCAGATTCCCATTTAAGACCTCATTCTACTTTCATGGGATTTTGCTAGCACTGACGTCAATCAGAAAAAAACCCCAAATATGTTCTCTTATTTCTTTCCAGATAATTTACAGATAAAATTGCCCTTTCATGCTAGTTCTGCTTCAACTTAGTCACCATACAATTGTCTTTAAAATACACTATCTTGAATGGAGATCAATTTACTCAGTTTAGGTAAAAAAATATTCTCCAAAGCATTTGGGACTTCCACAATTTTGGACACAATGAAAGTTCAAACCAAACTCCTGGTTCCTTTAGCAAGCCAACAATCAGAAAGCACATTTCTGATTTTTTTTTTTTTTTTTTTTGCGAAGATTTATTGCACATTTGGCTGGATCAATCTTTACTTCATCACCTGCAAGGTTTTAAAGAGTCTTCATGGACTGGAAGCGTAGCGTCTTATAGATCATTTAATCACTTGCAGCCCTACCAGAGCTCTAAGGTTGTCGAACCAGCTATTTTTACAAGTTCCTAGATCCAGGAAAAAGCAGAAAAAAACAACAAAAAGAACAGTCTATTTTTGGTTTCAGTATCAACACTCCCTTTTCAAGTAAGATCTATCCAAACCAAGGAACTACTTTTTATTAAAATTAATTTTAAAAAAAATTTGCTTGGCTTCAGTTAAACACTGGTTGTGAAGTGTCTCAGGGGTGTATTTTAGAGTTGTTTCTAATGGTTTTATTCTTTGGATACACTTTGTTATAGATATAAAAATCCCTATTTTTGTATGTATTTCTTTTTAATTAGCTTTCATAAAAGCTTGGTGTAAATTAGATTGGTTTCAGATGTAATTAATAAGATTAAGAAGTGAAATAAATCTAATTCTGAAACCTTTTTGAAACCATGACTGTCTTAATAAAATTATACAAAAAAAAAAGTAAAATCTGCAATTATTTAGGGGCTCAAGATAATCAGAATTTAAGAAATATATTCTCTTCTCAAACAAATGTCAACTAAGATGATCATTTTTACTACTTATCATCTTGACACAGATATGGAGCTCAGTTGGGGAAAACTTAGACTTTAGAAAGCCCAAATGCAGCGTTTGCTCCTGAACTACATTTAAAAGAAGCCCAGAGACAAAGGAGCACATAAATTATATCTCTCCATTCTTGTTAACACCAAACCGAAGGCAGAAAAAAATGTTCTGGTGGGGAGGTGAAGGTATGGAGAAACACTAAGCCCATTTTCCTCACATAAAACTTCTGTCCCCTGCGTGCCCCCATCAGTCTTAGTGAAGACAGATGAGAGCCCTTCAGCTTCGGGATAGGAGTTCAAGTCAACCGGTTAGCACGCCCAGGAGACCTCTGAGGTGATAACAGAGCTATGTAACAAGCAACATCAAATAAGCCGTATAATGTATCTAGCGTTTCATAAAAGAATAATTCTTTCATTGTTTACTTGAACAACATTAGAAAGGTGACTCTGGGACGGATTCTCAGCTCTTAATCTCTATACGTTCTGGCTGTCGAACACAGTGCTGTTCATAAGCTTCAAGAAATGTAGTAAATAAAGTTCATCAACTACTATTTGACCTAAAATATACTTAAGTTAAAGTTTTCAATTAAATAGTGAACAAACTGAGAGAACCCTAACAGGCAAACTGTCTTGAATATGATTTATGTCCACTTGTCAACAGAAGAGCAAATACCATGCTACTCAACTTGCTGAAATGCTCTGAAACATCAGTTAGTCTAAAAGATAAGGAAATAGTTTTGTGATCCCGTATAGTCAACAGAAGTCAGCTTGTTCAGCTGGAAAAACTAACGTGGTATAGAAACAATCTGCACTTGTTCCTGGTGCCAGATCGGATGACACATCCGGCTTTTTTCCCCCACTCATCGCGTGGGATCTCGCAACGGATTCTTAAGACCACAAATTAACAGAGGCAAGGTTTGCCAACAAATATCATGGTTCATTAGGAATGATGAACAAGTGTAAATATCATGATGCCGTCAAGCTTTTTGAGCAGGTTTTGAAATGCAGTTGTTATTAAAAAACATCAAGATGTGAAGCATGAAAAACGTGTAGAAGATTAAAAAGTTTTGTCAAGCATCCACACTTGTACTCTTCACTTTTAATAATTCTTGCAAACAAAAACTCACAGCCGTTGCTGAAAAAAGGTAAACACATTAATGTAACCAACTTTGTGGAGTATTCATCTGCACTGACCAATCAAGAAAAAGCTCATGTTAACTTATTTTGTCAACATCTGCACAAGATACATCAAACTGAGTTTCTATTGTGCTTTTGAGAGTTATCAGACCTGTATTTTTTTAAATACAAGCATCAATAAAATGTTTTTTTTGTTGTTTTTTTAACTATGTGTTGACATTTTATGAAATCAGCAGTAATCGTTATCTGTTTATTTGAACATGATGGGGCCTCGTCAGAGATAAAAAAAATATATACCGTACTTTTTTTGTTTCCAAATCAGGAAATGCTCCATACATAAACCATTCAACAATCTTCAGTGTTTAAGCGGTTACTAATGTAAAATTAAAGCTCATTTAGCCCTTGCTACTATCACGGGTACTCTGAATAAAGTTTGAGAAAATGTAAAACTCTTCAACAAAAGTAAATTGTTTTTTTCTTTAAAGGTTGTTGACTCTTCTATTCAGTGTTTTCAAGAAAGGTGAAGAAAAAGTGGTGGTAATCTGAGCTGAACATTATGAACGTAACGCATGTAGAGAGTCTTAATAAGAGGGAAGGAATATGAGTGAATTTCTCATACGCTTTTTGACATATAGTTGCACTCGGCAGTGGCCAACCAGCTCTGCTTGTTTATCTCATCTGTGCACGCCCTCAGCAGTGGCATCTTCTCGGTGGCGGTTTCTTGGTGCAGTATTTGCCAATATTAGATAAAGGCTGGGTAAGAATACAGTAGCAACAGAAAACATCGCAACATGGGAAAATGTGGTTGAATATGTTGAAAACAAACCCTGAAAATGATCTTTCTGGTGCTTGGCTTTCATTAACTTTTAAAGTGTATATTTAAATGTCTCCATTGCCATACTAGTAGAGTTACAAAAGTAGCTGCTTCTGCTGCTTCAGCCATCTCATTTCAGCACAAAATTCCTGCATAACTTTTCAAATTAAACACATAGTATATTTTAAAAATATTGGTCATGGACTGCCCTAAATTTCAAATATCGGTCTTGGCCATAGACCAGTATGTAACAGTCAACCTCCAGTGTACATTTTCAGATGTAAAAAAGCAAAAAAGATAGTTGCAGTCTGTCTTGTAAAGGAGAAGCTAAGATGTACTATAAATTATTTTGCAGAGTTTTGCACTGATACCACTGTTTCAAAATCTGAATAATGTTGTATTTAGTGATAACCACCTATGCAGAATGAGGCTGCACTGTAACTTTGGACTGGTTTTAAGAAAATCACTTTTGATTTTTCAATATTATTAGGACACTTACATTTTCAAGCAGTTCAAAAAAAACAAAAGCATGACGTTAGCATTTATAGTTCTTGAAATCAACTAAAATAAGAACAGGTAGTTTCACCAAATCGGTTTACTGACATTTGTTTGACAGTATCTCTTGCTATCTGGAGGCTGAGGAAAGCTGTACAAACATTTTAACTGCCATATCACGAGCCAATGCTTAGCTCTGGGTCATTCCCGTTTTACTTTAACTGAGCAAATGCTTCATGTCAATGTGTAAATATGCCAAGTTTGCAATAAGTCACTGCTGAAAGTGACAAACCGTCTGAAGTTTAAATTGACAAAGGTTAGCAAATACACACAAACATTCACACCTTCAAACTTCCTGGTGAAGAACAATGGACATTTTTATATGCACAATAAAACAACACACCAACCCAAGTTGAAATGCCAACATTATGCATCCATTATGAATTTTAAAATAATTTGCAATTAGCTGAGGTTAAATTATGAAATTAATACATAACGCAACTGAGTGGTGCAGAGAAACCTAAGCGTAGTCATGAAGTCAAACTAAACCTTAACAGCCACAAGAAATGTTTAACTAAAACGGCCTGACAGTTTTTTCTTAAGTAATCTATCAAAATAAGGTATTCTGGAGAAAAGAGGACAAAGAAAAATAGAGAGTATAATTTTCTGTACATTAAATTATTGCAATAGTGGCTTTACATGTGAATGCAAATTAAAGAAAAAAAAATCACTTAATTCAAAACAGCACAAAGAGGACATGATTATATGCTTTCCAGGTAAATAGTGCCATTTTATAGCACAATCACATAATTGTGTTAACTTCAGTTGTTCAAAAATGCTACGTATATCAAATTTGACTTACTATTTTACTTTGCAATTTATAAATACATATGTATTTAATAATTTGATCATCCTTACCCTATATTGTCTAGTGATTTGCAAATTTATTGTCATGCTTAATATAACTCAATTCAAATATTGATCTTGTATTATACAGTTTTCAACACTTTCTTTTTCTGTTGCTTCCTCAAGGCTATACTTTCCTCTCATTCACTTCATTTTGAACTTTACAAGTGTCTCCCCTTAGTGTCTGCACTTTGTAACTACACTTAATTTTTTAGCTTAACACCTTAAAGTCCTGTCCAAACATTTAATATAGCTGGTTATTTGTAATGGAATATGGATCCAAATCCTATCACCGTCTATCCCAATGAAAATTAGGCTCCCGTCACATTCAAATGATAAAAGAGATACCATTCCACCCCTTAAGTCTCTTTCAAAATACATACATTTAACATTTCTACCACTTTTATATAAATCTGGGGCATTGTGTCTACATAGGTAGTAATAAATTAATGTTAATTTTGTTATCTTTGTTACTTGTGCCTGACTTGTATGCACACATTACCATTAGTAATTCTACACAGATAGTAATGACCTTTAAATATATACAGACAGACAGATAGACAGACAGATAGACAGACAGACAGACAGATGGATAGATAAAGTTTACTGAAACTTGATGTCTACCCTGTCACCATAAATATTCAGTAAAAGCTCGTACCTATGAATTTCTTAACTCATTCAAACGACAAATAACTTTATATATATTGTTTCTCAATACGGCATGAAAATCTAGGTGATTAACGACATGCTTACTGGTTCATTTTAAACCCCGTCCAGGTCAAGTATGTTAATATAGCGTCTGTGTCGCACGAAGTACAAATAAAGTTGCCTTTAGTCGAAAGGGGAACACGGCTGCGCATGCGTAAAAATGCGCAAACGGCGTAAAGCGAGTGTACGTAAAATGGGTGGGAACTATCTTGGTGAGAAACACTAACTCTTTGTGACCTAAACATCTCTTGTTGAAGCCGTGTATGTGTTTCAGCTGCGAGAGCACAACAATAAACACGGGCCAGTTCCGCTATTGTTTTTTAACTCAAGAGGAGCTGCCCATACCGCTTTCTCAAAGCACTCCATACGTAGCGGCTAGAACTACTGCGTAATCGAAACACAGGCGTCAAAAATTAATGGCTGTGGATAATGAACTCACCAGCGGATCCACCGGCTACAATCTGATGGGAGGCTTCGCGGAGCAAGCTCCTTGGCTTGTTGGTTGTCATTTCTTTTGCTCTTGAGTGAGGTCTCAGCTCTGGGAACGTGGAGGAAAGCTGTTAAGAACCGTGCATCATTTAACCTGTCAGAAGTGAAGCAATTGAGCTGTAGCTGTGCCTCAGTGTTACAAACCTGCCGTCCGCAGTTGCTACGAGGTTATTCAATGAGTACCTCGCTGCTCAAAGTCTATGTTCCTCAGCACGCGCTAGACTGCAACGGTGAGATCTGTCCGCGTGCCACCGGCTAGCTCCGCTAAGCTAACATGGAAACAGTTCCTACCTCCCTCGTATGTCCTTTTTAAAGTGTTTTGTTTACATATTCATATCACAAACTCCATTTTACAGTCTGTACTATAAAAGTTTAACACACACAATTAATTCAATTTATTTTAATTACGTTAAATTACGATTAGAAGTATTAATAGTGATCTTGAAATGCCTTTGTTGTTAGCTTGTAATTTCAAACTGAGCCAAAATAAACCGAATTATGCAATTTAATATGTAAACAGTCTATTGATTTACTTCTTTGTAGCCCTGGTGTGAGACCTTTAATAACAAAAGGTAAACCATGAGGTTCCAAATATTTGTTGCTGTTAACAGGTTGCCTATTTTGATTGTAGTGTGAAATTATCAACAAATATCCAGATTCAAAAAGTTATTTAAGATAAGTTATTATGTTCAGGTGTTAAAAGTTTGATTAAAGTGTCAGGGGTGGATTGTACTTTTGTACACTTAGAACAAACAGAAAGGAACTTCATTTTTTTATTTTTTTTATGTTTCTTATTTTGGTTAAAATAAGACAATATGAGAAGTGGATATTTATAAAATTATATAATAATAAAAAAATAACTATATGAAAGACAAAAGCTGCTGGTTTACGGTTTGTTTTTCCCCAAGATTTGTGGTCCTCTGTTAGAACCCAGGATTTTTTTGTGTGGTTTATTTTTTGCCTAATAGGTTTTCTATACCAACCTTCTCATTACTTCTGCAGGACAAAAAAATAATAATGACGGAGCCAGTAAAATGCAATAAGGGTATACTGTAAAAATATGAAAAAGCCCATTTGTTACTCTGCATCTTTGCTATTAAATTAAAAAATAAAATAAAAAATGATTTAAACGCTTGTAAAGCAAGTGGTCTAGGCTGCATTTCAGGCCCAAAGAATGGAGGAACTTTTCTTCTTTGTTAGTGAGAGATGAATGCTCGCAATAATTCAGCAGTGAGGCTTATAATGAGTTTTTCCCTTTATAAGCGAGCAACTAAGGAACAACAAGGGTTTCAGACCAGCTATAAAAATCTGGCATTTACAGCTCAAATTTGGCAAGAAAATGCCATTACTACGTTGACCTTCTTGGACAAGAAAAAGCCGAAGAGCTTTCCGATGCATAACTAGCACACAGGGTGATTATTCGGTTAATGGATTGAAAGAATGAGAAAAATTTGTTTATAAAACTTTTTTTTTTCTCTCCCTCAAGAATTATCACTGCATGAAGTTTCCTGAATTTTTGTGTTAACTGCTTAGGCAAGGGAAATGGCTTTGTTTTTGTTTTGCATAGAAAACAGAGACATTTTTACTAAATTCTTTTGCGATAAAACACAAGTTTAGCGGTTTTAATTGTTGAATGTCTGAAAAATTATTCAGGAATAATTGAAGTAAGGACATATTGCAACAGAGTTTAAAATATATTATTGAACAATATTTTCAAATTTAAAGAATTAGCGCGACACCTCGGGTAAATGTTTCATCTCAGCTGCATACAAAGCCAGAGATTTATCGCTTGGACGGATGTTTTGGATCAATATAGAGGACAATTTTTATAGGTCATATGATTTTTATTTAAAGTGTTGGCATTTCAAATAGTCAACGCTGCCTTAGATCCACAGGATCACAGATCATCTGCTGTGCTTAATAGGTACTAGGGGCCAAATCAAAACAGAAAACTCAATTTTGGTATGATCCAGGACTGAAAAACTAATCTTTCAAATAATTAATTCTTAGCAGATTGTTAGATGAAATGACCTGTTACTTTCTTAGTAAAGTAATTTCCTAACAGGATATAAAACTGCTTCTTTCTTCACATTTTTCAGCAAATGTTTATTTTACTTCAGAAAAAGATAAACACAGTTTTTTTGTTTTATTTTTAAAAACAGAGGCGCCAATAAATGTGACTGGCACCACAAAGGAATATTCAGTGGTACAAAAAGTAACCAAGCTCAATAAGTGGCAAGTTTATTTTTGAACAACATACATGAAATATCTGTTCAACGTTTAAAGGTCGTACCATTTAGTTTATTACCTCACATGTGCACGGGCAACGTAAACAACCATTAAAAAAAAAAAATCAAAGAAAACATACGTTGCAATTAATTTACCCGAGCAAACCTTGGTCTTCTAATGAAAACATTGCAATTATGGAAAACCTTTCACAAGTCCCAAATTGTTACAGAGCAAATAAATTAGTAATAAAAACACAAGTGAAACAGTGGTTTATCCGAAGCAGTTCAAGTCTTTCAAATGTTTGATAGCTCTTTGTACAAACTGTCTGTAAAACAGAGAGTGGTCTTAGTGTTGGTCACTGCAGCACAGGAAAACGTCACAAGTCTCATGTTTTGCTCCATATGCATCGTAGATGGCTAACTACTCTGCTCCATGTTTCACTATTTTCCCTTGTGAACCTTTCATTATCAGCCCATCTAATTCTGCAAGGCCTACATCTGGCTATATTGAGAAGCTTATATATCCCCAAAGAACAACAAAATAAATCAATTTAACCTTAGTCTCTTAAGAGTTAAAAATCTATAAATCTATTAAAAAGGCAGTTTTCACTTATTTTGTTGATTTGGCAGTCGTATTGATTACCGTTATCTACCAACTACCTTTATCTACAATGACCTTCCTATACTCTGAGTACAAATATGCAACAATTATAATGTATTTGACACAAAGGATTACAGAACCTTGTAAAAGCACTCACATCCCCTTTAACTTTTTCAGATTCTGTCATGCTATAGCCGTAACCCTTCCATGTATTTCGTTGGGATTTTAGGTGATAAACCAACACAAAGTGGTGCATAATAATGGAAGGCAATTAATAGATGACTTTAAAAAATCTTTTCAAAATAAACATCTAAAAAGTGTGATTTGCATTGACTGGTAATCTGATACCCCACAATAAAATCCGGAGCCTTCAGAGGCCAGGTTACAGTTTTTATTGTGGAATCCAATCTTACATTAAATCATTGTTTTGTCTCATGTCTTTCCACCCAAGTCTCGAGTGAAGCCTCAAGTCAAGTCCAGAATCTAGTCCAACTCTTAAAACTTTTCCTTTAAAGTTTTTTGACATTTGACCAAATATGTAATTTTATCACCGGGTAGTAATAAAACATTTCTGCATTGTTAAAATATTTTTGCCAGAACTATCAGCGAGAGGAGATAATCTTTTTACACTAAACAAAACTAATTAAAAGAAACAGTAAATTGAGAAAATAAGTTAAGTGGGATCCATAAAAAAATAAAATCCTTCTGCTTCATAACCAATAGGAAAAAAAAGTGTTTTAGAAATATTACATGAGTTACAGCAAATGATTTAAATACCAAATTGAAGTATTTTTAGTTAAATTTGTTGTGTCCTAGTTGCTTTTATTAGTCATTATTCTGGCAGCCATACACCAGCTTGGTTCAGGCCAACAGCTCAGAGGACAATACATTACTTTGTGTAGCTCATAAAATCCCAATAAAATACATCATAGTTAATAATTGTCACATGAGAAAATGTGGAAAGTTTCAAGGGGCAGTATACTATATTAATGACTATACTACCACATCCCACTAGGCCTATATGTTCAAGCAGTACCCTAAATAAAATGAAAAGTTGTTTGTCACTTCCATGGTGAATAACTGCTGACGCAGACAGAAAACTGAGCTGTTTGTGACCGACAGTCCCTCCAGTTTTCAAAATAAATAAAACAAGTGAAAACAAAAGAAAAGCAGAGTAGTACTCTCCTGTAGAAACAAATTGAGCAACAGCACTCTTCCTGCTACTTTTAATTTCAGTCTCGATGTTAAAAAAGAAACAATAAAAACTCTGTTCTGTAAGAATAAAAACTCAGAATGTGGCGTGACCCAGCATCTTCTGACAGTAACTGCGGTCACGGAGCCTCTCTGCTGCTGCTTACAGTAGGGTCGGGCCCTTGGTGGTGTAGTTCATGGCAGGGAAGTGCCGGCTGTCCACATCCCAGTGGCCGAGGGGCTGGTGGGAAGCCGACGGGACGGTGGGGTTCCAGTGGTTGATGTAGCTAGCCACGAGCAGAGTCAGCTCCAGTATCTGAGATGGGAGTAAAGGCCAGACAGATCATAGCAGACCTAATTGCTTTAACATTATGACATGAACGCATTTCATTTGAGTCCAGGGAGGTGGCATGTCACGTTTGCTCCGAGCCCATAAAAACTTGAGAAACCCAAATGATCTTCCATCAAGAATGAAGTTACCCCCATTAGCCTCGTCTGGAGGGGTAACATGACCCCGTCTTCAAGCTCCACAGACCTTCATGCACAAAAACAGAAGGAAATCTGGTCTCTTCATTAACAAAAAGGAGTAGTGTGAAGCCTGTTTTTCTTCCATAAACCTTTGCCTGTTTTAAAAAGTTCTTACCTTAAAAGATCTATTCTACAAACCCATATTTTCACATTTTGTCACCTCCTTAAATGACCTTTTTTAGCCACCTCAGCATAATTTCCTGCCTTCTAAACATTACATACTCTTTTATTCAAGAACTGAATAAAGTCCTACTTGCATGTAAAAGACGAACCAATATCTCAAAAAAAAGAAAAGAAAAAAGAACAGCAAGAACTTGACATGGCTCATCATTGTACATGAACTGAATAAAGTCAAATGTGCGTATAAAAGATGACTCAATATATCTTTAAAAAGTACAGTGAGAACTTGGCGTGGTCCATCATTATGTCACAGGGGTGAAAATTAGGACACACCACTTTTCAAATGCAGAGTCAAAATGATCAACCCATAAGCCACGATGGCAGGTTTGCAATTTGAAGAGAAAAAAGTTTCGATTCTGTGCCAAGCTTGAGTCAGTGAGAGAACTACTAAAGTTCTGTGATTTTCTCTGTGAAGAAAATGCAGAAGGAATCGTGTAAATGCACACTTTAAATAAAATCCTATATATAAAAAAACATCTCATATCGTAGAATGGCGTTTTAACCTAAACATGTTTTAATCCTAGTGTCTGTCCTTCTTGTTTCTTATGATCTGCCTGAATAATAACAGCATAATGCTGTAACGTGAATTCTAATGTTAAAATGCAGAGTCGCTGTGTTATAAAGTGCAAAAACAGCTCTCTGTAAAAAAAATTTTTGACTACACTTGCTTTGCTGAAACTGCAAAAAAACCATGAGTCTAATCAAAGAGTCATATCAAAACAGAGAGGAGGGAAAGATAGCGTCAGCCTGCCATTTCTGCAAAGTCCTCTCTAAGTCAGGATCCTTATCAGAAGCAAAACGCAGAGGGAAAAAAAAGATTCTCTCTGCTTAATTAATCATGCTATCTTGACGATAGCAAAATCATGCTATCATCAAGACAATCAGAGTCATATCAAAACAAAGTGGAAGGGAGCTAGCATGTATATATATTAAGAGTGAAATGTGTTCTCTTTCTCAGAGCAGGAACAAAATTCTTTGTGGCTCAGACACTCCATACAAGAACTTGAGTGCAGAACTCATTTCCAGTGAGAGGAACGGCACAGGTTGGTGTGGTTCGGTACTCTATTTTGTGGTTAGGCGTATTTAGGAGAATGTTTCCACCACCAGTTGGACTCTTACTGGGCAGGCGGGGTTAAACCCAAACACGCAACCATAGCGCGATACCAAAGTGATGACAAACAGACGTTTTTCTAAAGTGTTTCATGTGACGCCTGCAGCTCTATCTGAACTGAACTGTCACACAATATTCGACAGACACCAGTCAAGAAAAAAATTCTGCGAAGTGTCTAAAACAAACTGGAAGCATCACCCAAACCAGGAAGTCATTTTATGCAATACATGAATACATAAACTGTGGGGTTTAGAAAAACTAAATCTACTCTGATACACACAGCAGACTTACCTTTGGCTT
The DNA here is from genome assembly GCA_903066825.1 of Alfaro cultratus. Lineage (NCBI taxonomy): Eukaryota > Metazoa > Chordata > Actinopteri > Cyprinodontiformes > Poeciliidae > Alfaro > Alfaro cultratus. The sequence continues at coordinate 89,180 of CAEFZX010016332.1, read as the reverse complement.
AGTCATTGCAAAAACCAGCTTTTCTACATTCTTCTTTCCAACGCCAGACTCCCTCTGCTGGCTGGTGACCACCATAAAATCATCACGACACCCACCAAATGTGATCACTGAATGGTAGGGGTACATGAACAAGGTGTGCTGAAATACATTGGAAAAAAAACAAACACATAGTCAGTGGGAAAAAAAAAAGAAAAAAAAAAAAAAATCAGTAAAACAGAAGCCGAGAGCATGTTGTGGTTTCACACAAATCAGAGCCTGTAGTTTGTTTGGGAAGCTCCTTCAACTTTTGCTTTTCTGTGGCCCAAACTGAGCAAAACAGAAAATGACACGGTTTTCACTACGTTTCTTTCTCCGCTCTTCTGAACTGACGAGCCACGAACGGAGCCAAACCGAGGACTGAAACGGATCGACGCGGGCTGCAGAAAATTAGAGCTTGCGCTAACATTGCCTACATGTTGGGAACTGCCATCTGCCAGGATCAAGAACATCAAATCTAAAGCAGACCAGTTTATTTTCCTTTGGATTTTTGCTTCTTGACACACCGCCATGTCTCCAGGGTCAAGACAGCTCTGCAGCTGTAGCGGAGCCAGCTGTACGCCATAAATTTACCAACCAACTTCAGTTTCCGAGCTTTGGAGTGAAACAACCTGACATGTAACCTTGGAGAGACTTTCTAGAGGATAAATTGTGTTTATATCGTTTCGGTTTTTCCGAGCCTCGAGCTCACCATTGTGCCGTCTAGGACACAGAGTCCGTCCTCACTGACTGCCAGCCACACCTGGCTCTGGTCAACCGGAGAAGGAGGAACAGGCTGCGGACAAAGGAAGACATGTCATCCTCCTGAACATCTCAGAATCAAAGGTTGCATCAGTGGTAACATCTATTTATGTTCCATTCCACAAAAAAATTTAAAATTAAAAATACAAGCCAATAGAAAGAAGTGAGAATTAAAACTTATACCTTTGCACTGAAGAGTTTGGCGCCAAACAGAGGCCATTTCCGCGCTACGGTCAAATATATTCTCACACATTCGGCCGCACTGCACCCACGAAGCATCGACCACTTGGAGGCCAGACGCTCGGTAAGATCTCTGAAGGGGAGAAAAGCAACAGAGACCCCCTAATGAATCGGATCTGCTTTTGTTTCATTGCGCCACAAACTAAATAAAGGATTCCAGAAAAGCTGATTGCGCACTGACATCGTTTCTTGAAGGAGAGTGATGTTTGGTTCACCTTAGCTGCTCTGTGGTGCATTCCTGTTTGTAGCGTTTGGGATAGAAGCGCTCCAAGGCCTGCAGAAGAATCAGCTGAGATTTGGACTGAGGGGAGCCGGCAGGAGAGGAAACGCCCGACCGCTCGAAATCACCATGTTCAACCTGAGGGGAAAATCATTTTGATATTTTCAACAAAAGAAGTTGAAAATATCCTTATCAATTATTTCCAAAATTACATAGATGTTGTCAAGCTGCTGGTTATAAGACAGAACATTTTCTCGACATGGTAGGTTCTTCTAATACAATGTATTAAATCATGAGGGCCAAAAATAGTGTTGGTATTTCTTACAAAAAGCATGAAAAATAGCAGAGTTTTAAATGGTGATAGTGCCAATGACTGAACATTCAGGGTCAGGATCAGGTTAACTCAAATCCCAAAGGGAAATTAATGATGCGGCAGGAACAGGGAGTTGATAAGAAGACAAATGGAGCTGAAGAAATTGAAAAATGTAGGAGAAAAGCTGGAAGAGGGTGCAAGACAGCAGGACATTGACTTGAAGCAAAAAGCGAGAGCTACAAAGGAACAGTTTAGATTACAGTAAATTCACTTGTTTGAATGGCCCAGTCAAAGTTTAAACCTTAAATCTAATTCAGAATCAAGGCAAGAACTGAAAACACTCAAACTCAAAAGACTTGGGGCTGTGATCGCTGTCCCCTACAACGTACTACCAAAGGAAAACTGAGATTAAAAGCACACCACACTTTTTAAACATTTTTACAAATTAAAATCTGCAAACTATGCATGTTTTCCCTTTCACGTCACAATTACGCACTCCTTTTTGTTGGTCAAGCTCATGAAATCCCAATTTAACAGACTAAAGCTCGTAATTGTAACAAGACAAGAATGAAACAGTTCAAGGGTTACCAATAATCTCGACTCCAACATTGAATTATCGTTTTCCAGACCTGTGCAATGAGTGCGGCCACCTCCAGAGCCAGCTCTTTGTTCACAGGGAAGAGGCCTTGCTGAACTTCGTCGTTCACCTGGTAGACCAGCAGGAGGCGCTCTTGCTCCGTCTCTCCTTTGACCTGAGATCTGAAACACAGCCTGGGCACGCAGGAGGGAAACATATTATGTCGAAACATGTTTTCGTAGAACAACTCCTCACGTCAATCTGCCAAATTTCATCCCCAAACTCTTACAAAGGCATTTGTTGGCCTTGTCCAGGCATGTACATCTTCTAAAAATAATACTCGCACTAAAGATGTGACCTTTCATCTGCATGACAAAGTAAAGTCTGTGTTGCTTTGGTAACGTGCAGACAGAGACGTCTTGTTTTCAAAGGAAAAGCTCTTCAGTTGGCTGTAAAACTCTACATGAAAAGGGGAATTTCCTGGTTGGGAGCCATATTTTCATAGAGCGCTCCATAGTGATGAAATGTTTGAATTTGAAGAAAAGTGTACATGTGGACAGAAGGTTCAGTTTAAACTTCTGAGCCCAGAGAGTTTAGACCGATGGTCTTCTAGCTAAAAATCCCCAAAGATAAAAAAAAGTTGACCTGTTTTTGTATGTTAGCCGAACAATCCGCGTCCCTTCATTTTTCCCAGGGTGCAGCTCTTTCAGAGTCTGCTCCCACTTGGAAATGACATCACAGATCTGGAGAAAAGGGAAAAACAGCCAGCTGTCACAACGGACATACTGAAAGATTTCCATTTTTCCTTATTTAATTTCAGCCTGCAGGTGGCAGTAGCAACTCCAGACGGGACAAAGATCCGGACACATAACTGGACACATCAGAATGATTATAGATTTATTACATATTGTACATATTCATTTTTCAGTTACTGCATGTAAAAAATATTGACCAACATGTATTGCATTGTGGCAGTTTTCTCAATGTCGTTACTCCAAATTATACACAGCCTATATATCCGAAATCCACTTCCTCCAACTCCTTGTTGAAGTTTAAGTAAATCAGACATCCACCAACAACTAGAAGTCCTACCTTTGCTGACGGCTGCAGGCAGTGCTCCAGGTCTTTGCCAGACGGATCATCGGTGAAAAGGGCAAACCCTGTCAGCTGCGGCTTCCTCATGCCGATCCGCTGGTTCAGTGTGCTTAGGAACTCGTCCACCGTGGTCGAGCCGTCAAACCCTACGACCTGGGCAAACAATCAGAGCTCCTGTCATACAAGATCTTCTTCTTCTTTCAGTTTTACTCCAAAAGTGAGTGACAGCAGTGATGATCATGCAGTCAATAAGGGAAGGGAGAATATATTTCTTTTAAAGTTCCTTAAAAGGTTCTTCTCCAAAAGTTTCCTAAAGTTAGAAGCCAAGTTGATTATATTTGTTATATTATATTATAACCCAACGTGATTATATTTAGAGGAGTTCTCAATCAGGAGTAGCAGCAGACTTAGAGTCTACATGTGCCTCATACTATCAAATCAAAAATTAGTGTCTGATTTATAAGGGGGTGTAGTCAACAGGATCATCAGTTGTCCTTCTATTGACCTTGTAATTGGACAATGTATTTAAAAAATACATTTGCTTAATGAAAACATGGCAATTTTGAAAAGAAAAAACAACAACTTGTGCTTAGGTAAAAGGTTTTGGTGGGATGAGGTGCTTTTGTTTTTTTTTTGGCCGTATCAAAATTGGTTTATTTTCCAAAACTGCAATGGAAACACTTTTTTCGCATCACACAAGTCACATGATCAACAACCGGATGATGCAGGAAAACTGCGTGGAAGACGACTGGAAGTAGTTGGAGGACAATGGAGCAGCATGTTTCTAAATGACTTTTCACGTGAAAAAGCATATTCACATGTGAGTTTCTTATTTAATTGAAATGCTTCAATTGCATAATTGTGGTTTTTTCACATTAGCAGAGTATTGACATAAGTTTTGCGCATGTTTGTAATGGAAACGCAGTTACTGTTTGGATGCTATGCGAGCTGGACCATGACTCTGAAAGTCCTTTTACTAGCGAATTGGTACCTGATATGTGTTGTTCATGAAATGTACTGGGATGCTGAAAGGCAGCGAATGATGGTAAGGGTTCCTCAGCAGGATGGACACAATCTCCATCCGGGAAGGTTTCGCTTCCCGTTCTCCATTCTGTAGCGTTCTCTCCAAAGATCTCTGACAGTATACAGCATACTTCCCCATCTCAGTCCTTTGTGGTGAGAGAACAGAAACAATAACGTAGGAAAGAACTCAAAAGGAGGTGCCCAAAAGGCTGGATTCTGTGTCTTTGTAGTATACTGCAAAGTGACGGGATCAGCTCCCACCTGGGGTCAGCGTTGTGCTGAAGATACTGCCTGAGGTACCAGAGGAAATGCTGCTGTGGGAGGAACAGCGCCACACACAACGACAACAGCTGCCAACACTACAGAAAGCAGAAAATAGGTAACCTTTTTTACCGCTTCGTTGGCTAAATTACAAAATAGCGATTTATTCCTCCTGGGTTCTTTTTTTTCTTTTTCTGAATCATGTGCAACCGACTGACCTGGGTTAGGGAGTAGTTGTGCGGCGTCCGGCGATTGGTCTGCTTGATCAGCTGGCAGTACATTTCGTTCTGCAGCTCCGGGTGGGTCAGACACACTTGCAGAGCATTCTGGGCCAGCGATGTGTGGTAATCAACGGAAGGAGACTCGACCAGAACATTGATAAAAAGCTGACAGGACTGCAGAGATGGAACACAGAGTGACGCAAAGACACATAAGTCATCTTGGATGCAACCCATGAACATAAATCATAGCTGGACTATTTTCTACTTATGCACTTCTAAAAGGATTTTATCTATGGGTATTGGATATGCCTGTGGCGATAATAATTTGTGCCGGATAATAAATTGTCCCAGTAATTATTGCGATAAACAAAACGATAGCTACTTGAAATCATTTTCAAGTAGCTATTATATTGATAGTGGCGTACTAATGCAGAGACAAATAAACTTTCTGTAAATAACACTTGACTCTGGAACTGGAAGATATTTAAATAGCCAAAATAAAACACAACAAACAAAAACAATAAATGAAATGGAAAAATAAATCTTACAAAAACTAAATCATAAATAGATAGATCATATTATGATAGCTTTGAAATAATATCAATCATCAGAATAGAAATGAACTAACCTCACTTTAATTTATCATGCAATTAATTGATTAATTTCTTACTGTGACTGGCTTAGTATTATAGTGAATAAATACACGCCACACTTTTCAGACATTTACTCGTAAACAAAATAAAGACAAAGTCAGTGCCTTATCTAGAAACTTTTAAATGAGGAAAAGGTCTTAGGAGGGTAATTTCTTGGACGGCTACGTATTACTTTTGCTTGATATACAAGTGTCACTTTTACCTGAGAGCAACTTTTTAGTGAGTTAATATTTAATTGAAAGGCTAAAATAAAAATAGTTAGCATGATTATTGGTACAAAAATTTTATGGGACTTTTGGGTGGGAAATATGTACATGTTTTTCTTCTATTTCTCAATTATATACTACGTTGTGTTGATTTACCATAAAAAATGAAAAAAATATACAATAAGTCTTCATGGCAACAGCAAAATAAAATAGAAATTATGCTCCGCTGATGTGTTTGCATATCACTGAAAACCAGACGGTCGGAAGCAGCACATATACAGGGAACCTTAATAACGGACTCCTCTTGTTTGAGGCAGCTGAAAACACGGACTCCGTCTAATATTTCTCATCGGTCTCCTCATTAGAACTTCAATGGCCCGAGTTGAAAAGAGCGTTACTTGTTCCATTTTTGACTCATTGTTTGGCATTTGGGACAGTTTTTAGGGCTGGCTGCTCAAAAATAGAGCCCATCATCTCTGCCTTCAATTGAGCAACTGGGGGTGTGGAACACTGACAGTTCAGGGAGCGAGGGGGAGGAAGGTTTCGGAGTTGAAAAGAGAGAAAAAGGAACCGACGTCCCTCTAGAATCTCCCCGAATTTTGCTTTGATCTTGTTTTGCGTCCCCAGTCCCGTCCCCTTCCACATGCAGTGGTGCCGCTCTTCAAGGGCCCCCGACCTGTCACGACTCTTCTCAAAGCAGAAGAGTGGCAGCCAAACCACAGGAACAGTTGGCCTCAAACAGAGCAGATAATCAAGGCCATTATCTCGCTCACAAGCTCTTGATGAGCACAGACCCATCGGATGCGAGCGTCTGATCTATTTTGGAAGCGGGAGGAATCCGGCGCACATCCAGGTCGGGACAAAATGAAAGCGATGCGGACAGAATTGCAAAGAGTTTTTCTTTTTTTTTTCCGCTGGTGGGTGGCGGCAGACAAATAAGAAAGAAACAAACAAAAATAAAAGCTGAGGAGGAGTTTGGAGACAGACCTTGAAGAGTTTGAGAGCTTCGGTCTGCAGGGCTTCAGACGGCAAAGTGGTGAGAGGCGAGCGCAGACCCTCCTTACAGAAGCTCAAGGTCTCGCTCTTCCACAACACAGACTCTGGGAAGAGGAGCAGGTGTTTATGCGTAAACCAGACGAAGCAAAGATGGAGTTTCAAAACTGCAGTGAGTCAGAAAACAGCTGGACAAAAGAAATCACAGGCTGCTCTGCTTTGACAAACACAGTCTGCAGTAAGAACTGGAGCTAATGCACAGCATGAACCACAACAACACATCGAGTGCTACTGAGGGAATGTGTATGTCCTCGGACTTACACATTACCTCAGTAAATTCATCTATTGTATGTGTGCAACTGCAGAAAACACAGAGCATTTTATAAGGAGGGACAATGGAGAAATACAACCCTGTTTAGATTTAAATTAAAGCAAGAATACAACAGGGTCAAGGAAACCATGCAACGCCAGGCTGAAATATGACAATTTTAAGGTGTTCACAAAGTAAATTTCAAACAAACCAAAATAAATAAATAAATAAAATTAACAATATTTCCTAGTGTCTTGCACAGAGATTAAAATCTAAATGTAAAGGTTTTAATCTTTAAAATATAATAACAAAAAGCTCATCTTGTTCGAACCCTTTGCTTAGAAATGGAAAAAGATTTGATAGGTGAAAATAGAATTTATCACCTCCTTGCTTTCATATTTACTTTCACCTCCCAAACATAAAACTCAAACAGACGCAAATATCGAAAGAGTCTCACCTGGGTCTCCCTCCACATCCATAAGTTTGCCAATGAGTTGCTCGCACTCCGTGCCGACTTTCAGCGTCGCGCTGCTGCCGGCGGCTACATTCAGGTGATACAGCCACGTATCCTGCGCAAAATGAAACGTACTTGTCGATATCAAGAGAAAGAGGAAAAACAAACAAACAAAAAAACGTTTTTACTGTTCTACCTTCTCCTGCTTGGTGCCAATGAGCAGGTAAGTTGGGCTCTGGTCTTTGGGTTGGACCACTAAGGTGCAGTGAGAGGAGAGGAAGCCCCGGTCGCCGGCCTCGTAGTCCTCGTCTGAGTCGCAGGAGCGATCGACTTCCTGCACGGACGCCTCCCTCATCTGCAGCTGCCCCAGAGGAAGCTGCGACACGACAAATTAGCACAAGTAAGCGAAACTTGAGAAGCAGTGAAATGTTTTTGCCTTAAAGGGAATTTATTTGACCAAAATTAAGTAAAAGTAAGAGACATTTTAACATCTTAAACCTTGTCCTCCTGGTTGCGAAAGTAGTAGAAGACTTTTCCCACCAACGAACACCACACCAGCTTTGAGTGTCCATGTTTGACCTTTGCAAGAAAACAAATGGCACACGACACACACACGTTTTAGAAAAAGCTTTAACAGTATGGCTAGTTGCAAAACAACTTCTTCTTTTATAGATTCTAGCAGTAGGGATGAAACCACTTGAACCTTTTGAAATTTGCCACATTAAAACCAGAAACTTTAATGTGTGTTTTAATAGTGACTGCATTTGAAAACAGGGGGCAGCATCATGCTGTGTGGGTGTTTTCTGCTGCGTGAGCTAAAATGGGCGAGTTTTCCCATTTTACTTTTGCAAAGTGAAATGGGAATGTGTCCAAAATGGATCACAAGGGAAAAAACCGTTCATTTTCATTTCATTTTTTATTTAATTCACTCAATAAACCTGAATAGTTTATATAACAGCTAAAAGAAACCATAAATGAAAAGGAGCAGAAAGCAGTACAAACTTTTTATATTTTCCCCCGATTCACATAGAGAAAAAAGACTTACAAACATATTTCAAATTCACAAAAAATACACATCAGCGTAATCAATGCCACATCGCTTCATCACGATGATCTTCAAACTTCTTGTAAATGCAGAAAGAGATTTAGTTTCTTTTATCTCGCTGTCAAGATCAACAAAGTTCTGACTCATGGGGGCTGAATAAAAATACGCAGCAAATATTCAGAGGAGTACATAAATTTGAAAACTTTTCACGGTGTTGCATCTGTGATTTTGCTTTTTTAAAGAGCCTGACATTTATTTATTTAGGGGATTTCTACATCCAAGCTGCAGATGTTCTGGAAGTTTTGTCATCAGGCAAGCAAACCTTTTGCAATCAATCCTCCATGTTGAAGGGAAGATGACAACTACCTGCCGTCAACTCATCTTCTCCTCTGCTACATAACATAAACAGGCAGTGCAGCTGGAGATGATAATTACACATCAGCGTCTGACGAGCACTTCTGTCCAGACGAAGCCAGTTGTGCCTCCGTCAGAAGCGGGGTCGTCGTGGTTAACTACCCTCGCCGGACGGGGGTGGAGCCACCTCCAGTGGCTGAACCTGTCGTGTCACGAGCCACAGATCAAAGCCCCGCTGCAGTGAGAGGATGTGAGCTGCGTTGTCTCGGCTTGACGCTGTCATTCATCTGCCACAGACCCGTCATCCTCACCCCGAACAAGTGCCTGTTTTAACGGCGGGAGGCGTGGAGGGCAACATTCCTGCAGATCCGGCGGCCGGGTCTGAATGTGAAGACTTTGTCTGAAGGTGGTTATCTCAGTGAGGAAAACATCCTCATCTCAGGCTACATCTGCCATCAGGTTTGTCATAAAAATGAATTTTTCTGGATGCCAACGTGTTCAAATGACAATATTATTGTTTCAAAACCATTTTCCAGTAATGCAACGATAATGGCGGCATAATAATGCAAGCTAGCCCTCTCAAAGACAAATAAACTTTAATTTTGTAAAGAACATTTAATCCTAGAAATGGAAGATGTTTTAAATATCCAGAATAAAACCATAAATAAAATGGATCAAGATGGCTCTGTAAGCAAAATTTCCTTTAAAAAAGTATTAATCATCAGCATAAAAATTATTAAGCTCATTTTAATTTATTGTGCAATTAATTGATTAATTGTGACAGGTTTTTCTGCCATTTCCACTGCTGAACTTAACCTGTTACTGTAGGTTTTTTTTTGTTATTGTTGTTAATATGATGAATCACCTTTGTAAGCCAGCCTCTCACGGTGGGCTTTGCCCTCGTCTCCACGGTAACAGGGCTGCTGGATCGGACTTTCAGGATGTTCTGCAGAACTCTGATCCACTCCTCCAGGATGTTGGGAGAGTCAGCCGTCAGATAGAAGGTCTTCTTCTCTGTGATCAGCTGATGGCGCGAAAGGGAGGAATAAAGAGAGAAATGGAAAAAAAGCCAGAATAGAAATGAGCAATGCATTTCACGTCAGGGGAGATCAGAATCAGCTTCTGAAAACATTCCAGTCTGACTCTTTACCTGATGCCATTCCTCTATGTGTTTCTCTGGTATGCAGCAGTAAAACTCTATTGCTATTGCATTTTTATTTATTTATTTTTTTGTCTTTTCAGCTCTCCAACTCTGGATCTTTCCAGATAAGACTTTCTGCTGTTAAACAATCAGCAGCAGCGGTATTGGAGTCTATGAACAAAGCATTTAAGGTAAAATGTGTTTCCACTTACTTGAAAAGTCTGTGCTCCCTCTCCACGTACTATGCAGCAGGACGAGTTCAGCTCAATCTGACCCTGAGGTTTTCTGATTACATCACTCTAAAGAAAAAAAAAAAAAGAAAAGAATACAGAAACACACGGTAAATAAGTAGACCTAAAGGTTTGTGTTCAAGATATCCCCACAGCAGGCCACAAGTGTGAGGCATAATTGTGAAATAATGACGTTTTTTGCAATTAAAAGCTTGGCAAACAAATGTTTGAGGGATAAGTTTATACAGAGATTTAAAGAGGCATTAGGATATAAACCTATTAATACACCACCCACATTTTCCAGCTATTATTGTATTCTACACCAACTCAAGGCTAAATGCACCACAAGTGGTTTTAGCTAAAGTTCAAAAACCATATGCAAGTTTAAATTTTAGCGTCACCGTCCTCAGAATGATAGAAAATACCCCAGCAGTATTTTCCGGGGTAGAATCAAGCAAACAGGTGAGCAGGAAGGAACTCACTGGAGACTTGTAGTAGAGGATCTCTCCGTTTCTCAGAACAAACCAGCGACGCTTCCAGGCTTTCACCTGGCTGCCCATTTTCAGAAGGTAACCCGACTTCTCCATCGTCTCCTACGGAGGCGGAAATATATTTCAGTTAAGCTTTCGGATCAGACTGTACTCTCCTGACTGCTACGAAATCAAATCAAGGCTGTAAAGTAGAGCAGCAAACATGGACTTACGGGCCCGGTACTCTCACAGGAGTAGGAGGAAGTGCGTTGGACTTTGTGTTCGGGTTCAGAGTAGTCGCTGTCCAGGGAGTACGCATCCGGTGGGATCGCGTAGTCACTCTCAGAGCTGATGGAGGACATGGACACACCTGTTGGACAACAGAGACATGTAGCAATCTAGAAACACACCAAGTGAACGCAAAGGGCTTGTCTGAGCTCTCCGCTTTCTCCTCACCTCTCTTTACGGCACGTGGGCTCCCGGGAACGCTGCCCTTCCTCTCTGGGCTCAAGATGGAGGTTCGCAAACTGGCCAGCGAGCTGCTGTCGTCCTCCGAGCCGGAGTCGTCATCTGGGAGAGGCACGCTGCTGATCTGAGTGGCTTTCTAGGAAACGTATGTCTACATTCAAAAGTCTTCCTCATGCTAACAACGCCTACATTTGTCAAGCCGGGACATAAAGTGCTTGAACAAAGACGGAAACTGGAAATACTGAGCACTTTGTGTAACAGTGAGACTTTGTGTAGCACCGTACTCACCCCTTTCAGTGTGGTGTAGACTGGAACATTGATGTTCTTGTAGATCAGCTGAGTAAAAGGCCCTGATGCAGGATACTGGGGTAGGGAGGAGCCTGAAACGTTACAGAGTTTTTATCATTGAGCTGGAAAATTATACAGCAGGTAGGATCAGCATGAAGCCTCAGAGGACACGGTGCATCAGAGGGGAGCTCAGAATACAGAACCGCCTCCTCCATATCCAAAGAAGTCAAATGAGGAGATTCAGAGATTTTGTTATTCCTTTAGGCCTGGGATTGCCTTGGGATCCCCCAGAATGAGCTGCAGAGTGTCAGACGGACTCTTTCTATAATGAGCGGACAAATGGATGGCTGCAACTGGAATTCTTGAGACGTAACAAAGAAGCAAAAACGTGTATCTGTTTACCCAGCCTAACTAGCTGCAGCTGCATTTGTTTTTGTTTTCTCTTAGTGCCTGAGCCAAATGAATGACAGACTGTATATTAGTGTTTGGGCCTAATTTCCAATCGCAGCAAGTGCAGCATAGCGTGAAAACTAACTGTTCTGTTGAATGTCCGCTTATTATGTTTTAGTTCATTTAGTTGCCATCTAGTGGCTGAATTAGGCAAGACATTTAAGAGCATTTGTCATTGTATAATGCCACAAAAAGGAAGCAAAAGGGTGGGAGTTCTCATTCAGTCTTTGACAGCACCATTGGTGCAATACATCAGGCCATTTGTCACACCATTTCCTTCTGATTTCTTCCTCCTCAATGCACTAATTGCCATTAAAATTGTCACCTGATGAGGTGAACTCACCTTTAATTTGGAGATATGTCCTTCTTGAGTGGCTACTGAGAAATGGATAGATTTATTTTTACTACTCTTTAAAAAAAATGCTTTTTGACTTCAAACCTGCAAATAAAAATATCTACCAAGAGCTAAAGGTCTGGACACAAATGAAAAAAAAATAAATTTTTTTGTAAAACTGATAATATATGCCCTTCAAACCAGCATTTCAAACCTCGGTGTTTGCATCTCGACAATAACAGAGACATCAGGACTGAAGCCACAGCCGTTATTACAACCAGACTGTGACGTTTTACTGCTGCTGATTAAAGAGCAGCCTTTCCACCCTCGTCTCTTCCCCATCCTTTCTTTTTTAGTTCAAGGCTGAGGGAGGAAAAAAAAATCATAGGGGAGGTGAAGGTTTGGAAAGCCTTGTAGAGGTGAAACAGACACCTGAGCAGGTGTGTGGAGCCTCAGGGCAGAGGAAGTGACATCAAAAGCAGCAATGATGGATCCTAATAAGCCACTCTCCCACTCAGTTAAATGACAAGTTTCTTAAAAGTGCCGACTCATTTCCCACAGGTAGCCCCGCTGCGGCTCAAAACGGATAGGAACTATGGGGTTTGATTACGGTTATAGAACGAGTGTGGTGATGAATGAGACGGTGATGCTCTCACCTCGTCCAAGACCCCTGGCTAAAACCCCGGCCTCCGAGACTGTCATTCCTGACTTCGCGACCGCATAGATCCGACTCTCCTGCAGGGAACAACACAAACACAAATACTCAAGCTTCGCTGTTACCACTCTTTAGAAACCTTTAAAGGAGTAGCTTTTATGAGGATTATTGACTCTGTTTTTATCCAAGTGGAAGACAGTATTGTAATCGAGTGAGAAAAAAAAATTTATCTGGCCCAGCAATATTGCATAGGTTTAAAATTTCAATTTTAAAGCTGAGGGTGCTTTCACACCTCGTGATCTGGGAGAATTGATTCATTTGGGAATCTAATATTGCAACATTTGTTACTTTTTCAGCTGGTGCGGTTCACTTTCACACGGCAAAGTGTCAAACGATCCAAACCAGTTGAGCAACCTGTTCCCCTCCTGTTGCCTGTGGGAGCGCTGCACCAAGAACCACTGAAGGAAATGACACTAAAACCTCAGAAGAAGAAAAAGGTGCAACTTCTTTCTTCATGAAAAGAAAAAAAAATGCCGTCAGATTGTAGCAGTTGCAGGATTTCTCATTTGCGTTTGGTAAAGGACATCGATCCATTTCTCCCTCTAAGTATTTGACTCGCATTTGTTTTAGTTGGTTTTACCCAGAATACCCTGCACTACAGTTTGCTTCCTTGTTGTGGAGCGGTCTCCGGTCTGCTTGCCATTCACGTTTTATTTCTAACTGCAACTATCAAGTGTGAAAATACGCCAAGACACAACCTGATTATGATCCAGGAGAACAAAATGGGAATAATTTTCCCGCCCAGCCTTAACATTTTGATCCAGAGTCCAACTCTAATTCTCAACCTTCTCTAACTTCCCTACTCAACAACTGAAACAGCTGTAGGTCGTTTTGTACCCATGAGGGGAAGCGATGCAAAGGAGGAGTCGGTGGCTTGACTGCCTCCGGATCCAGCTGCTCCAGCTCCTCCAGCTCCTCTGCTAGTCCCACAAAGGAGACGCCGTCCTGACACGGCTCCTCCGGTTCCGTCCCCTCCATCACTTCATCCATGCCGTCGAGGAGCCCGTCGTCGATATCCGTTTCTTCCACGAGCTGAGAGAACGGCGAAGCGGCAGTGCCAGTGCTCTTCAGGGTGGACGAGGCGGAGGACGGCATCATGATGTCTATGTTGACGTTGAGGTGGTGCAGTCTGTCCAGGCTGGGCTGCGGCTGGCTGTAGTGCTTCTTCACCAGCTGGATGCTGTCTCTGGGGGTGAGCGGAGTTCGTACTTTGGGGAGCGTCATGCTGGTGCCTGACTGATGACCGGAAAGCTGAGGACAAATGGGGAAGGGATTGTTGGTGGAGGGCGATCGGGAAAAGAGGGGGCTTTTGGGAGCTACGGTCATGGTCAACCCGGGAGAGCTCGGTCTGTGCGCCATCTCGTACGCAGAGGACGAAGATGAAGAGGACGAGGACGAGTGAAGGCACTGAGAGCGGAACTTGCTGCTGAGCTCATCGGAGGAGTTGTCCCTGTCGGGGCCCCCTGGTTTGCTCTCGGGGCCCACTGGGAGCTCTGGTCCGGTAACGGAGCTGCTGGGACCATCCCTGATCCAGCTCTGACTGTCATAGGCTGTCAGGTCTCCGAGACAGAGTCCTTTGCTGACCAATTCTGGAGTCCTTTTCACATCTGCAGCAGACAAAATGGGCAGTTATTGGCTAAAACATAAAGCAGAACATTTAAAAGTCCAAAGAAAATGCACATAAAAAAGGCAGATTATAAAGTACCTTGGAAATTACTATTAACACTGCTTAAACGTCACTGTGTTTAGTAGGATTTTATGTGACAAACCATCTTAAAGCATTTAGGGCTGCAACTAACAATTATTTTAGTAACTGATTATTCTATTGATTATTGTGACATTCAATCAAATAAAAAAGAAAAATTAGCCAATTTTTCATTCAACTACTTCAGCTTTTTTATACACACACATCTATATAAATATTTAAATTCGCTTTTTTAAATAAGAACATAAACATTTAATTGCATAAAATGCAGTAACAGCATTCCTTTAGCGAGCGCTTGATCGTTGTAGCACAGGATGAACCTGGAGCTAAAAAAATACTTCTAACATCAACATGTGAAAAACTCAGCCCTTTCTAATCAGTTTAGCATTGATACAGTGTAGGGTTGATCTGTTGCTGATTACTTTTTGATTAACTGATATCAGGTGCTTAAAATGAAATTTCACACCAGTTTAATATATACAAACAATTTTTTTTTTTATCTTCAGTGCAAAATGAGTATTTTTTGTACAAGTTTGACATAATTACTGCTCTGACTGTGTTGTTTTGTTTTGTCAGCAAATGGCTTTTTTTTAGTCTGTATACTCCAGATAAGGGTTAACCGATTACTAAATTAGTTGATTATTACAATAACTGATTCATCAAGACTAACCTGATGAATCGTTTCAGCACTAAAAGCAGTGCACTGTTGGGGAGTGGAAGAAAACCAACAAGTTTTCTGATATTTCAACAACAAAAAAAATAGAAGTGTGGTGTGGATCAGTATTCGGTGTGTGTTTCTTGGTCTTCATGGTGCTGCATGTTCACTACTGACTTCCTTAAGCGTACACTTGAATAGCGACTTGTGTTAGTCTACCATAAAAGCCCGAATAGAATCCATTGATGTTTGTGGATATAATATGGTATAATGTGGAAAATAATCCAAATTAAAGGCAGTCCACCTGTTGGCAGGCTCTTGATGTTAGAGGCTGCCCCACGCAGACCAGTCTGTCTCCAGCTGTCATCCTGGGCGGGTGGCGTGCCGGGGCAGCTGGGAGGAAACAGCGGGCTGCTGGGCACCAGGTGGGCATCTAACACGGGGGAGGTGGCAGGGGATCCAGAGGACGAAGGCTTCTCTAAGAGAGCTGCAAAACAAACAAAAGCAGGGGGTATTCAAACAACTCTGATTGACACCCCACTCCAGTTAAGACCACCAGTTAACATCAGTCTAAGAGCATAATGGATGTCCCGTCAGCGTAAACACAGACAAGAGGAGGATTAAGGGACGGCCATGGTCCCTTAATCCTGCACTGCTGTCTCTAACTACAGGCTTGCTAAGCGGTAGAGATTGCACAGTTCAGCAGACTATCCACACAGCCATTCATCATAAGAAGCATGTTTTGCAGCGGTGTAAACACCAAGCGTCCAAATACAGGCTTAGAACCGGCTCCGGTAGTGCACCACAGTGTTGGGTCACTTATGTGCTGTTATTGTCTGGACGGTTTGAGTGCTGCTACAGGACATGCTCACCAGAAAGAAGCCCACTGAGGGGATGAAGCAGATTATTC
This sequence comes from Alfaro cultratus, assembly GCA_903066825.1. Lineage (NCBI taxonomy): Eukaryota > Metazoa > Chordata > Actinopteri > Cyprinodontiformes > Poeciliidae > Alfaro > Alfaro cultratus. The sequence continues at coordinate 73,072 of CAEFZX010016332.1, read as the reverse complement.
AACTGAATAAGAGAAATACTTTGTGTTGTATGTGATGTTTTGTTTTTTATTTTTTTTGTATATTTAAATTAAATTCATCCCAAAAACATGTGGTGTAGTGAAATCAAGTATATGTGAATGAAAGGTTTGGACAGCTCTACAGCATATTCATGTTGGTGATGCAGTTTTGTGCAGCCTGATTACAGATGAAAAGCAGACATAAGCTTGTCGAAGGCAATTCATTCTAAATACTCCATAAATTACCAAAAGAAGACAGTCGGCTAGAATGTTTCACTCAAGGTAGTAAATATATGAAGTCACCACTGATTGATTGTCAGACTTCCTTAACCATTAAAACATAAAACAACTTACATCTGCTACCATTTACTATTCTGATTCAGCAGCAGGATGATGGCGGGTTTTAGAGTAGAGAAATTAATCTGGACAGATATTGCAAGATGGAAGTTATTTTTTTTCTGAAATAATGCAGCCATTTTGTCACAAAATGTATTTAAAGATTTGTTACTAAAAAAGTATACGCTTCCTCAAGAGAAGATTATAGTTCTAAATTGGAACCTGCATTTTTAATGCAAAAAAGACAAGATACGGATTATGAAACTTTATTTTCTATTGGTTCGTACTGTAGGAATGGATCCCAGCTGGTTTCGTGTGTGTGAAAATCCCATTTCCTACAGAAAACTATAGTTTTACCTGCAGTGAAATAGTTTGAATACTTTGCTTTTTAGATGATTATGCCCTCATTATTTCCTATCTTGAATTTACTCAACACAAATGTACAGTACAACATGCAGCCAGGAAAGTTAGCAAGGAAACTAAAACCCAGAATAGAGCCCTTTATTCCTGAGGACTTTAAATGCAACAAAATAGCCGTAAACAGTTTGAAGCGTAAAGATTGTGCCAGAAAGTCGCACTTGCAGCTCAAGCAGATCAGAGGCGGACTTCTGTTTTTATTTCTGCACAAACCGATAAGAAAGTGCTAAAATGTTTCAAATAACATACACATTTCATTTTATTATAATGGTTACAAAGCTTGTTTTTTTTTGTTTTTTTTTAATGTGGAACATTTTTGGCCCAAATTTGTGCCCATAGAGAGGCTGAGAAGTAACAATCTTTATATGACGATGACAAGAAGAGGAGGGCAAATCAATTCAGATATTTTAGAATTGAAGAATTAGCAAAATCCTGTAGATGTGCAAGCATCATTCTAGATGAATAACAGGAGGAACATTTAACAAAGCAAAGTTTATCCAGTAGGCTGATTCATGACGTCTTATTCGGGGATGCTTCTAAGCTTTTTAGCAAGACAAAGCCAGGGTGAATTCTGCAGCTGTGATTTCATGGTTCTATAATAAAAATGTACGCATTTCCTGACCCATTTTCCTGATGCAAGTTTAAAATCGGCACATAAAACATGTGATTCTTAATTGCAATCTAAGATGCCTTCTCCAATAAACATAGTGATGCTAACTGGAGGATGAAGAGAAGCTTAATTTTCACATGACAAAACATTTCAGCTTGTTTGGTGAGAACTCACACTGCAGCTTGTCTTGTAGCAGCACAATCTGCTCCGTCTGCTTCACATTTGCAAGTTTCAGTTGCTGGTTCTCCAGCTCCATCTGTAGAAGAGAACAAGTAAATGGGATTTGCACCATAAAAGGTAAGGCAAAGTACTTGGTTTTATCCATGTTCACCAACTACCGTGTACTTAAAAAGCGGCCTCTGTTTGTTTAGCGGATTCATCTGAACATGCCTGATCTTACCTCTCTGAGCTTAAACGTGACCCAGTCTTTAATCTTGGCAGCCTTCTCTTCAATAATTTTTGCCTCCTGGGCTCTGACTAACATCTGTAACGCAGAAAATAGGATTTGCGGGCTTCGACTTACACTTCAGGCACATAAATAGACGTTTCCCTTCTTTATCTGAAGCTTCAGCCCGTACCTGTTGTTCCAGCTGGACCTCTAATCTCTTGATTACAGCATCCTTCTCTTGGAGCTGATTGGTCAGGTCCTGATACTTTTTGTAAAGCGAGTTCTCCGAGTCACCAGTTTGCACGTTTGCAGACTTCAACTTCTCTTCCATGACCTGGATCTGAAATGCAAAATTAAATATGCATTTAAACAATGTCGACTCGAATCAATGTGATCCTTTTTAGTTTTCGCCGACTGCTGACGAGGCAAAGATAAAAATAAAAAAAAAGAGCATACCATTTGCCAGCTCTGCTCAAAAAAGCCCTTTAAAGCCCTGAGGTAGTTTTTGGGGTTGAAAAGACAAGGTGTCCTTAAATTACTACCTACAGAGAACACCTGGAGCAGGCAGAAATCATGGAAAATTCACGATTAAAGCCGACAGCATGAGAGCAGAGGAAACATAAAAAATAAAAAAAAAAGACTTACAAATGTTTTATTAGTTGTGGTAAGGCAAGCTAGGTTAGTTCAGAATTAGGTTCCAATGTGAGGTATCCCTCAAGTTTTACATTGCATTCATTATGTGTATTTCAGTACTTTATGTGTACTCTCTTTGATTTGCTTTAACATACAAACAGTACTTCCAGCTCAGCCCTTCTGTGTTTAGCTGCGTCTCTTTCCTGTATAAAGCCACTGAAGGAGCTACTGTTACCCATAAGTTGATGTACTCTTTGTTTTTCTTTCCTAAATAAAATATGGCTGGCTCAGTGAGTTTGGGTTTGTTTGTATCTTTTTTCCTGGACAATGCCACTGACATAGTTGTTGCTTATATAACATTTCTTTCTAATTCAAATCACTTCTGTGTTTAGAAGTGTCTTTCACCTGGATAGTCGTTGACCTTCGTCTACTCAAAAAAATGTCCCAAATGTGTTTTTACTGTGTCTCTTTTCCAGAAGAATCTACTTAGTTAGCCACTGTCAGTATTAGCTATGTGAATCTCTCTGTTTCCAATAAAAAGCACCCCTCTGTTTGGCTGTGTTTCATCAGATGACAGACCTATAAGAAAAATAATGTCTGCATTACTTACCAAATGACACCTCACGACAACAGTCAGAAGCATTCGTAAAGACTCCTTCATGTTCATCATAAAAGGTGTTATGTTTATGGACAGTCTCATGTCATAAACAGAACACTGGTAATACTCATATTCATTTGACTTCTGTGGTCAAAATAAATCAAATTTGATCCATTACCTGTTTTTCAGCTTTCTCTGCCCTCTGATCGGCCTCTGACACTCTGTGCTCCAGCTCCTGCATCTATCATAGAGAGAAAAATGTTAAAACATATTTCAACAGATCAGCTGTTTCTGTCAGAGGGAAGGAATCAGTACTTAGCGAGGTGTAGCTGAAACGCTAAGTACAGCTTCTTCAATAAGAAAATTACTGTAACACTAAAACAGAAACTAGCATAAAAACATAAGCTGATCTCATGTTTAAAAAATGGATGCAGGCCATAATGTTGACAAAAAGAAAGACTAATGGCTGGAAACGTTCTGTAATCTATAAACACCTGGTGGAACATCTAGAAACTTAGCTAATTAGTTGAAATGGCAACAGGCCAGAAATCTACTGACTCATCTTTGGGACCTCAGGCAACACTGCATTAAAAACAGACACGAGTCTCAGCATTCGCTCAAGAACACATAACAATGAAAGCTTGGGAGAAAAACCCTCCTCGTCGCCAGTTTTTATGTGGAACAGCATCTCTCACACTATAAATGTAGATAATAGCAGTGTGGTTGTGTGCACACTGTCATCATGACAGTTCACACATCTGCAAGTACCTCATCGCACACTCCCTTGAAAGTCTGGATGGCCTTTTTTTTATGAGTTCAATGACTCGGTTTAAATGAGAACAAACATGTCAATGGACTCTTTCTGGCTGAGAGAAACGTGTGAATTCCCCTTAGACGTTGCGTTTTCTCCATCCATCCTGTTTACTCCTCATTGCCTCCGTAAAGGCCAGCATGTAAACACTTCTCTTCAGCCAGATTAAAGTCCGCCAACAGCCGGAGGATCGGCAGTGAAGACTGTCGGTCATTGGTGGGATGACTCCTCTTCCTAAGGTCAGCAGTGGCGAAAGGCTTCATTGACAGAGAGAAGCAAACCGAATGCATTTTGCATTTGAAAGCCAATAACCTTTAGAAAAAGAAAGTACAAGCGGTGACTTTAAGGGCCCTCTAAGTTTCTAATGTTGGAAGGAAAATGGAAAAACCTCATATAAGAAAAGAACAAAAAATAAAAATGGAGGCAACATCCTGCTAGATGCTGGACAATGGACTTTGGGCTAACCAATGAGAACAATTTCATGTAAGATACAGCAATTCAAACATCTTAAAGATACATTACAGTTAATTAACTACCCTAAAATGTACTTTATCTCTCATAATTAGTAAAATGCCGTAGGGCATAACTAATCTCCACATAAAACCTCATTATACTGGCCTTTTCTGTCTCCTCTTCTATGATACAACATTGTCTAATTCTGTGGTAATCCAGCCATGCATGATGAAACCAGAGAGCAACATGACAGAGGACATATGTAACCAAACCAACATAAGGTTTGGTTACATATGGGACAGTTACATGTGGTTTTTATGTTGCACGCAAGAGGGTTGTAAATGGTGGTCACTGTTGTGCACAAACAAGCTCGTCCATAAGTGGGGATAACATTTTTGGCGAGCTTTGAAACTTTATTATACAGTAAACAGGGTGGAGAGAGAAGGGGAAGACATACAGTAAATGGCCTGAGACCAGGAACTGAATTTCTTTAATTTACATTAGAAGCTATTTGACAACAGATGAATGTATATTTTTTATTCATTTGAATTTTAAGATCTAAACGTAAGTAAGAGCTATCACTGATTGTGCAAAAATGGTGATGGCTCACAATTCCTTTGAAGGTTTTTCTAAGTTAGAAAATATAAATATACACAAGTGCCACAGTTGTTTAGGCTTTCAGTTAGGAATGAATCCAGAGCAATATGTACATCTAAACACTTAGACATCCTACGAAATGCCTACAAAGACAACAATTTAGATTTATTTTGAACAAGTATAAAAAAAAGTACGAGATAAATAAGTGTTCTTTCACACTGCAGTAAACCTTGTGACTTTTCAGCACAACCCATTCCTGACTGACACTAATTGTCAAGTAATACTGTGAAGATCAAACCATGTGAGGCTAAGTGATTAATGTAATTCGCCCTAAATTGAATTAGAAATGGTCAGCTGGCGTAGTTTAGACTTGCTACTGCTATGTTGCATCTGAGACGCGACTTCGGAGAAAGTCTTTCAAAGCTTTCCAGCTATGCATTTCTGACTTGTAGCAGAAATATTAGAGCAGAACATCTTGTATAGTAAACAATGGCTGCTTCTATAATGTCCACAATTTTCCTGTACAGATCTTTCTAATTAGGACTTGTTAAAATCCACAAGTCAAACGGGGCTTCTTCCTCTCTTCCTTATTTTGTCTGACTCACTGTCCGCTGCTGGAGATAAATCCTATGTGAAAGGAAAACAGCGTCAACTTTTTTTCTTTTTTTTTCACTCATGTTTTTCCATTCCTAAGTGGGTCAATGCATAAAACACTCCTAACTTGGCGAGAGGCGAGATGAGGAGCATGAAACGGTATTTCCAAACAGCAAAAAGATGACAGCATAGTAGTCCCCCATTCCACACTAATCCACACATAGCAATGTGGGGTTCACTGTAAACCTTCTATGTGATTGTGTTTCATTATGCATATAAGTTATTGCAGTAAGGAGCAACAGAAACTCCTAAAAATTAGGTATCATCAAGTAAAAAATAAAAAAACTGTGGAATAACCAGAAAGAGAACTAAGGCAAGAAGAGTAGTACGTTTGTGAGTGTCTGAAATGACCAGGTATAAATGGAGTCGCTTGACGCCGAGCAAGAGAGCGTCGTTTTCATTTACAAACATTTAAATCTAAATCAGAGAGCTGCAAAAAACTAAATTAGAACCTGACACTTTTGCATGTGGTGTTTTGTGAGTAAAGAAGAAGGTGGTGTTTTAGCCCAAATTGCTCTTAATTATAATTCAGCAAAATAAGAAGCTGTCCAGACTGGGAAAACAAACGTCAAGGCATGGAAAAAGGGGGAGCTTTGATAAATGTGACTAACAGAGTTTTACTGCTGGAGCCTCTTTCTTTAGGAATACTATGTCATATTTGGGAATTGGGTTTTTAATTGTTATGGAAACGTTCATTTGGACTCATCAATGCTGCATTTCATCTTTTTGTTTTTTGTTTTTTTATTAATCCGTTTTCATTACTCATTGTAAAATGAGACCCCATCCTGGTCAAGCCACACTTCTGCTGTGAACTGCTCCCCATCTTGGCTTGAGAATGCAACCAAAACAACTTCACCTGCACAAAACTGAGATGCAACCTTCTCCACGTTTCCCCATCGGGGGAAAGTTGCAACGTTAATCAGCTGATGGAGGTTGCCAGGTTAGGAAATACCCCTTTCAGACCATGAGTGCACTCTTCCCGGAATATTTCAGTGAGGAGATCTTTCATACTCTACCATTTTCACTTTTCAAATGGGCTTCTGTACAGCATGAGATCTCACAGGGGAAGTGGAAGTCTTAAAGGGCTTGACAGAGGACACGGCATGGAGTCGTCTTCCTCTTATCGACCACACGGTTGTGTTTGGACTCTAAACATCCTGCCAGCAGACTGAATGAACCGCTCTGCTCTGCCATGGAGTTCAGAGACGACACAGAGTGTGAAACCACTACAACAAAGTCAAAAGTCAAAACAGTGGAAAAGTTGAGATGTGACTCATCCTTTGCGTCTCTTAAAGGGGACCAATTTACCTCCCGATGATTGCTTTCCAAAAAGGTCAGAGAATCGATTTTATCGCCAAAATTTTACAAGCATTTGGTCGGCTGCTGTTTCCACCAACTGAAGGGGGGAAATTACCAGAACGAATGAGATTGAACATTCCTTTTAGCTGAAAGTTTAACCTACTCTTGATGACACACCATGACTGGACCAAGTGTTTACCAAAAGCGGTGGGTAATCTCGTGTATTTACGCACACAAATAAACAGTCATCAGCACCTGGAGTTCAAACCGATTCACGTGCTGTAATTGTTTCCTCATGCACATAAATATGTAAATATGCCATCGTACCGCCCTCTAGTCGTCAGACTATAAACAGAGCTTTTGCACAACAAAAATCTGCCGATGAGAAGCAGATACATGGCGCTCGAATACGGTGAAAAGTATTCACACATTACGCAGAAAATCTGTACTGGGAATTTCTTTGAACGTGAGGAAAACTGGTGGACACTAAAAGAATATATATAGATTTTTTTTTAGTTTCCAATTAGTCTGTGTTGAAGTTTCCATTGGAAATTCAGCTCATTTTACGCTTTGCAAGTTGAAAGTACCTCAGTAATTATTTAATCATTTCAGTCTGATACAGGAAGATGCACTTTATTTCACATGTAGGGTTGAAACTTGTGAATGAAGCTGACCTTAACCAGGCTGTGAAATTATTAAATCTAACCTCAGGTGTGTGAAAACACAAACCACAGTTTCTGTTGTTTCACTTTTCTTTAACCAAAGATGAAGAAAAACTGGAAGAAAAGCTGCACCGCATAACTGAGGACACAGGTAATTTAAATCCCTATATTGTGCTAATTAGAGCCAACTATTGAATTTATTCAGTTTTCATTATTTTCAACTGATTCTTTTAAATTAATTAATTACTAGTATTGGTTATATCGTGCCAAAGTTTTCTTAAAACACTGCCATAACGTTGAGGCCACATTGGCCACACCTCATGCAACATCAACCATGCTAGCTGTGCTAACTATGCTAACCATGCTAAATGCTAATTTTAGATGTTAAGACATCATTCTGTCTTTATTTTGCTGTCTGTTTATCTGCAGCATCACAGAAAACGTTCCCTCTTTCATGTTGCCTTATAAAAATAATGGTTCGCAACAGAACAGTGATTTTATAACCGCAGTAAATCCAATGGGACATTGACAGTTTGAATGGATCAAAAAGGATTTTGTGATACAAGACAAAATTACAAAGGTTATTCAACTCTATTGTCCCTTAATAAGGAGAAATGAAATCTGATCATTTATTTTGTTTTTTTGGGGTTTATTTGCACAAATTAATCTGTCTTAATCTAGAGGATTTTGTAGTTTTGGATTTTCAGTCATGCTCCTCACCAGCCTGTATGTGAGAACATTATAGTTCAATCTTCTTGTAATATTTTATTGTTCAGATACATGATTAACTTGTGCAGAAAGGAGAAACAAAGTTATTTATAGTTACTAAAGAACAAACCATTATAAAAAATCAGTGATTGGAAGTTGGGCGTTAAATCTCAGATTTTTTTAGTCATAAAGTTTCATTGTATCTATAAATTGAATCTGTAGCTAAGGCCACATTCCAATATTTCTGTCCAAATTCCAAAATGATGGCTCCCTGCTGAGTTATGTTTTGGAAGAGACTGATCCAATTTCGTGGGCAGCCTTTTCTCACCGTCTCACCTTTTCTGCCAGCAGCTCTCGGATTTTCCCTGCCTGCAGGCGGAACCTCAGCAGCTGCATCTCCAGAGCGACGCAGCGTTTCTGCCAGTCCACGCTGGCCGCTCCTACGGCTCCGGCTCCGCTGCTCTCCAGCACGTCAGCCATGGCGAGGATTCAGGCCTCCGCCTTTGGATTCAGGCTGGAATGAAAAGGGGGGAGAAAAAAAGAGAAAAAGTCTTTGTTAGACCAGCCCATGAAGAATAGCTGCAAAGCACTAATTTAGTTCTGAACACGAGGCACAGCTAGTTCCGAGATGGTATTTCTGTGTTCAGTCCAGCTCCTGTTTTCATTTACACCACAAGATGATTAAAAAAAAAGCGATTAAACATCTAAAGGAGCTTGTTGCTGACCACATTTCCCATGATTCACGGAGGAAGAATGAGCAAAAAGCAACCCCTAATGATGAGTCAGAAGTGACACGATTTAAATGAAAGCTTCCTCTACCTCTCTGTGTCAGAGACACGTGTAACTGAAATGAAACATGCACACGCATACATGTTGGTTGCACAGAAACAGATTGCAGCGGCCTGCATCCCCCTCTTTCTTTTCCTCCATCTTTTCTCTACATGCCCACACACACTGAACAAAACCTCAGCGGGGAGAAGCTGTGAGTGGGGGAGCTGGAGTTCCCAGGCCTGCCTGCCCACCACAAAGCAGGTCAGAGCTCTGCTTTTTAGCCCAATTACCTACTAACCCAATCCCCCTGCCCCCTCCCCAGCCACCCACCCACAACTCCCAGTCCATGCAATCCCTTCTTAATTACAAGGAAGGAGCGAAACAGGATCCTGCGCTGCACAATAGTGCCTTTCTGCATGACAGTCCCATCACAGCTAGAGGCTGGAGCCGTCAGCTTGCCTCGGAAGAGAAAAGAGGAAAGAATGTGCGACAATGAATGGGCAGAGAGCCAAAAGTGGAAAAAAACGGTGCACTTAAGTTATTTTATTTATTTATTTATTTATTTTACCAAATCCTGACTTGGCTGTTGACCGGTTTGCATGTTCATTTGCAAAATAATAAAAGCCCTACTGTGTGACCTTTAAGTACGGTGAAGATGTCGGAAGGTGAGCTGTGAAAAAAGATGTGAAAAAAATAGGTGAGGACGGCCTAGCTTGAGAGAAAAATCAAAGCACAGCCAGACTGCGTCAGTAAGAGAGCAGACGTTCAAAGTCCAGCAGCTATAAGTGCACCACGTTGCTCCCCTACAATTAGCGTGCTCATAAATGCAGACCCAGCAGGCAGATTACAGAAGTCATGCCTGCAGAGGTTTCACCAGGCAACCGCTGTGCCCAGGCCGGACAAGTCAAGGTCCAACTACCAGCATCTCTTCCTCTCTCCGGGACAAACTTAGAGGTCTGTGCTCTGAGCAAAGTCGAGTGGCAGAGGTGGCGGGGGAAAGCCAGCCAGAAACCCTTTTTTTGGTCAAACCGTGTGGAGAGCAGCGTCAGAGCAGAAAGAGATGTAAACAAGCCATTTGCGCTGCCACGCTAGCTCACAAGGTCCTTTATTAAAAAAAAAAAAGGGTAAAGTTGTAAAGCGCCAAAAGACCACTGAAGTGGGAGAAGATTGTTCCAAAAGACTCACAATTATTTCAAATGTTGACACGCTGCAGGCAGAAAATTAAAAACATATTTCATTTGAATTTCACATTTTCTTACAATCTCCAATTCTTTTTTTTTATTTTTTGCATATAAATACCTGAAAAGTGTCATGTGCATTTGTATTCAGCCCCGTCTGAGTCGGCACTTTGCAGAACAAATCTTTTGGATGTCTGTCTCCACCAGCTTTCAACAATCTAGAGAGTTTGTTCAGACTTTGACTGCACAAGCTGAAACTAACAGTGAGATTAAAATATACACATGTGGACTGTTACATGCGTGTCCTCTGAAAGAAGATGGGCAACACTGGATTTTATTCATGGGTTTCAGTGAAAAATGCATTTGAGCCGCACCACAGTTCACCTCAACCGAACCGAGACCAGGGATTTTAGGCAGACCAGAGTTCGCTTTCTTGGTTCGAATCAGAATTTGATTGCACATTCCCCAAAGAAATCGGATTTTCTGGACAAACGAACTAGAGTTCGGTTAAAGCAGACTAAACGAGGCTGGTGTGAATGCACCCTAAATCAAGCATATATAATTTTGGATAATCTAAAATGATTTGTGTGTCGGTATCCCCCCAGGTTAACCCTCAGCAGGATTGTCGAAAGGCTGTCAGTTTGATATTATGGCATGTGTCTGTGCTGAAAACATTCAATTCTGTATATCTTCATGTTTGAGCCACCCAAAAAAGTAAAAAAGAGAAGATGATGGCTTGAACTTTTGAGTCTGTCACCACATTTAACAACTCAATGACCTTGGGAGCTGCTCCACTTTAAACTGCTTGCAGAATCTTACAGACAGTCCCGGCCAGAGCAAACACTGGGAAAAGTGGGCCTAGTATTTAGAAATGCCACCACAGCAATCCCGACAGGATGCTTTCAATGACTGCTATAACAGTCTGCTGCTTTCCACTGACATATCATTCCTCAGAGACTTATAGCATATCCATCCAGGAGGCAGATGGTTATAGAATCATTTCTATGGGATCGTTTGGGATGTTTTCCTCTGGCATGACCAGCCAGATGAAAGAGAAATGCAGCACACGTACAAGTCTGGACTGAAATAAGAAAGTTCTTCCATTTTTCTTTATTTTAATCATCAGATTTTCAAACACACACACTACACAGAAAGTCGTAACTTTTCTCTTTGGAGCACAAACACACATACAAAGAGACATAGAGAAACAGATTGGAAACAGACACGTGTGCATAGGCAGAGGCATACACTGCTGAGCATGCAGCTGCGGTGATGTAAGTGATTAGGTGGTTCAGTGATATCATTCCCAGCAGACATTTTTAATCTCCGCCGCTGCCGTCTCTTCTGTCGGGGTCCGAACTGGCACCTCCTGGGTTTTTCGGAAAATGAGACTGACTCCCGTCAAGGCGGAGCGTTGAGCGCAGATCTGGGTCAGTCGCTGCAGGTTTGTGTCAGCGTGGCAGATCCCTGTGTGTGTGTGGGTGGGTGTGTGTGTATGTTATGGGTGACACAGGCAAATGATCTGAGCAGATCCGAGTACGAGGGCTTTAGATGTTGCCCCTCAGTCCCTACATCATCGTGGTTCTTACCAGTTGACTGAGATAGTCTTACATTTTTGTTTAAATTTGTTGCAAAGCTGCAGTGCGCGCTCACATGTACGCCGCAAATATTTAAAATCCCACGTCGTTGTTTCCCAACCTTTTGACCCCCAACATGTGCAAAACAGCTTTAAGTCAGCGCAAGTGAAAAATGATTAAAATGAAAGTAAAACTGAACAAAGAGCACAATAAATGTCTGTCCCAGATGTCAGCCTGCCTCATGGCACATCCTCCCTGCTTTTACCCTCTTATCGCTCTTGCCATTGCCTCTGCATCACCTCTCTTCTTTTCCCTCCTTGCACTCCTTTCCTCTCCTCCTGCAGCGCCTTTCCCACCCTCCTCTCTTCCCTCCGCTGCCTCTCCTCCTCCTCCTCCTCCTCTAAGCCACCGCCAGGCGAGCAAACCTTGACATCTCTCTCTCCCCGACTAGTTCAGGTTAATGACAGACCTCAACAAAAAAACTGACCACACTCATTATCAGTCTCAGACTTAAACACAGGGTCCTGACATTCCTCTGCTCTGAGGTGTAAACATCTACCTCTGCAAGCTCTCCTGCCCCTCTGTGCTCAGGTCGTGGCTTCCTGTCTAACCTTGCACGCCATGGAGGCAGGACTAGTTTTTCTGCAGGAAAAACGGGGTAACAAATGTAAACAAATAATAATAAGAAGAAGCAATAGGTTAATGGAGTATGGATGTGTTTTTTAAGTGCCCTGAAGAGAAAACAAAAGACTGCAAATGATTATTGTTAATATTTAAGTTAATAACATCACAAGAGGTTTTTGAAACATTCCACTGCAGATACAGAGAATCTACTAAGAGGATGCAAATGAAGAGGAAAACCAAGAAAAAAAATCTAATGAGTGTCATTAAAATAACTTCAATCATTCATATAAGAATTGAAATTTAGAATTGTACAGGTTTTAAATACACATCACAGAAGATGCATCTAACTGGGAAATGTTTAGAAGCAGTAGAACGTGTTTTAGTCTCGTCAAAAATAATTATTGAAAGGAGTGATTAATCCCTGTCAATTCTGAAGGCCTTCATCTCACCTTCTAGTTATCAACATGTAAGAATTATGATCTCATTCAGAAAATCTACTGCCTCAAAACATGTGTACATGGTTCGTGCTTAATCTCCCGTTAAGCCAACCAGCCCACTAAGTGGACCTTTACGCTGATTTAACCAAATGGCAACAAAAAGACGCAGTAGACGATGATGAGTACGTTTCTGGTGATCTTCTTAAACTCGAAAGTCCGGCTTTCCCAGGTTTCCAAAAGGAAACACGAAAATGAGCCCCCAAAGGTCAGAATCCTGACATGCCTCCCACACATACAGGATAGTGAAAGTTTCAATTATTAACGAATTCTTAGAAGTTCTGATGAAATGTACCGTATTAAACCAATGACATCCATAACACTGTGTACTTCTATTTGCAAACATGTCTTTTTTTTAATGGCTTGAATAAACAGAATACAGTTTTAGTTGCTTACATGATCGCCTTGTATTGTCAGCAGCCTAAACGACAAAAAAAAGTCATGCTGGATTTCCAACTTTTACCTACAAATATACATAAAACCACAATTTCAAACGGAAATAAATGCACCAAGACACCTTGAGTGATGTCAAATACAATGTGCGTTGCTTTTTGTTGATTAAATGACTTGCTTTATAAAAATAATAATAAAAAACAGACAAATACATAACTTGGCAATTACATGTAATCAAGCAAGCTTTATATGTAGATTTCCACTTATAAGTGGAAATCTACATATAAAGCTTGCTTGATTAATTCTACAGGAAGGTCTGGCTTTTAGCTTTAAACCCTGAAAAACTGTTTATATCACATCTTCTGTATCAGTCTGCAAATGTTCCAAAAAGTCTAAACTTTATGCCAATTATGCTCCCTATTTTACTCCACAAACTAACTCGAATAGCTTTAATTATCTTTATAGCTACTCCGAAGGGCACAAAGTGGTCAAAATCTCCACGAAAAGGGCCACAAGCAACAGGTGTGCGCCCTGCCATGGCTCCATTACAGCAGCAACCATAAACTGTCGGTCAGCAAGAAAAAAAGGAAAAAGAAAGCAGTTCAGCCAGACATCTCGAAATACACAGCTGTGCTGGCGTCTTTTGTCCAGAAGAGCCTCCCGAGGCTAAGTTAACAGTGTCCTTCTGGCAGTCTGCTAACACGAGCGAGGATAGTGACAGTCAGGAGGCTCACGCGCCGTACTTCTGACAACAGAGCCGCTCGCGGCGGCAGCTTTACCTTGTGACTTTGTTGTCTGTCTCCTCTTCTCTCGGGTCTCTTCTTCGGCGATTCGTCGCAGTTCGGCTCATAACCTGCCCTCCGCTCTGCCGTCTTCCCCTCCTCTCCACTCATTCATCTCATTTATTCGAGTTTTCATATGAGCGCTGTGGCCGGTCAGTCCCGCCACTGCTGCCGCTGCCCTTCGCTTGCTTTTGAACTCTCCGGTGAAACTCACTCATAGCTCCATTCAACAGACTCATCCCATTTTCCTTTAAAGGGCCGAAAGCAGGATCAAATTTCTCCAAGAGTCAGGCCCCCTCTTGAGTGCGCAGGAGCTGCTCAGGATATTGCATAGGGCCGCCTTGGATTTTAAAGAGTTTGATGAGGTGAAGATTAGATTTTTAGATACTGACCTACTATCTGCATAACTACTCTAAAGTTTTTTTTTTTGTTTGTTTGGGGTTTTTTTAAAGAAAAGAAAAATACTCAATAATTTAGAACATTGATTTGTATAACTGACTAACATTGCAGTCAGTTATAAAGCTGCGTTTCCTTTAACCATAGTTGCGTAAATTGAAATTACCAAAATAAATTAGCCAATTTAAAAAAAATAATTGAAATAGTATATTTCGCAGAACTGCAACGGAAACACTATTTTTGCGTCACACGAGTCACATGACCAACAACCGGATGTTACCACCGGCGAAAGCCAGGAAAAAGATGACAGGAAGTAGCCTTTGTTGTGATTTGTTTTTTCTCTCTTTTTCTGACAATGTGCAGCTGACTCCACAGCACAGCATAGTTCATAAAAACTTGTGTGTCAGTCGAATTTAATCGCCAATTACAATTTCCCCAAAGTGCTGCATAAGGGACCTGTCACTCCATCTGCTGATTAACACACTAGTGCCATGAATGAATTATGTATATAATCAATTCTTTACATCTGGGATAATGATTTTTTAATCATTTGAATTACCTGTGAATACACAGGTAATTTAAATTTTCTTTCTTATTTAATTGAAACAACACAATGGCGAAATTGTAATATTTTTTTTTCAACATTAGTAGAACATAGACCAAAATTTGCTTACATTTCTCATGGAAACGCAGCTAATGTGCACCGCAGTCCATCATTGGTCAGTGGTTGATTTGGTAGGGGTCATATGGCACACCTCCCTGGGCATCATTCTGTAAGGGGATGACACAAACACATAGGGTAGGACTTCGTTCCACTGGGGCAGAATGAAAAGGTTGAAATAGCTGAAAGTGTCACCTTCAACTTCAAGAAGTAGTTCTTTCTATTCACTCGAGGCTTCAGTTTTTGTTTGTTTGTCTTGTATTTAAACTAGATTGCTTTAAGAGACTGTTGCTCTTCTTCACCAGATGAATGTGAAATAGCGTGCACAAATATTTTTCGCTAAGAGTAGTGTGAGTACTGCCTCGGGTTGAAAATGAAGAATTGCAAGACCACCAACTAAGATCACCAAAAAGTTCCAACTTCTTTAGTTTCAAGGTAGTCTAATTACAGATTGTGTTTGCTTGTTGCAAAGGTTTGCAGGACCGACTTCACTGGGATAATATGTTGTTAAACTCACATGTGGAACTTTGCAACTGTAATGAATCATTATCTGGGTAGTAAAGGAGTTGCGGGGGGAGTCTTTTTGGGTGGGCTAAGACTATTTACTTGAGATCCCAGCCTGCTCTGGTCCCCACAGTGGTGGCTCCCGCTTTGCTGAAACCTCTCAAGGATTCCTTAAAATGTTAGATACAGAGAGGCGTCATACTGTGTAATGGTGTGACACACCCTGCTGGCCCACTGACTGAAAAAGTTAATACTGCTCAATTTTTGCAGCTGTGTTCATTTAAAGTGGACAGAGATTTGAGTCGCAGACTACGAACAAAAACTATTTGAGATGAGGATTTTCTGGTCAGTCCCAGCTAGCACTACCCTCTTTGAATTTTTCACTTTCACTTATAAAGTTTTAAATGGATTAGCTCCTCCTTATCTTCGGGACCTTTTAAAATTTCAGTCTGTGTCCAGAACCCTACGTTCAAATAATCAACTATTACTGACAGTTCCTCGGACCCGACTTAAGAGGAAAGGAGATCGGGCTTTTTCTGTTGTTGCTCCAATTCTATGGAACAATTTACCTTTCCAAATTAAATCTGCCCACAGCCTGGATCATTTTAAATCGCTTCTTAAAACTCATTTTTATTCTTTGGCTTTTATTTGAAGTAGTGTCTGATACTCTGTTTTATCAATTAGTGTTATTGTCTTTCTTGTACAGCACTTTGGTGCAGTTTTTAAAGTGCTATATAAATTAATTTGACATCGACATTGACATCCATGAACGCAGATTTTTGGATGCTTTTCAAACATATTTGTACACATGGATATTTAATATGCATTTTAAGAACAAAGAACAAATTCAAGTTTAAATATTTCTAATGGGGGTCATAAAATTAACATCACATGTGGGCAGCAACCCAAATGATCCATAAACAAAAACTCAAATTAGTCCACAGATGAAGGTTTGATTGCAGAACTGGAAGGACGAAGCAAATAAGTATTGAACACATCTACAGAAAACTAGAAACTAAAACACACTCAAAAACAAAAATCTAAATAAAAGATTTTTACTTTTATTGCTTATATTAAAGTTACTTATATTCATCAAAGAAGTTTACTTCAGATCTCTCAAAAACAGCTTTTCCCCTTACTCCTCTGATATTATGAAAATGTATCTTTGGTGAGTAAAGAAATATATCTCTAACATTTGTTAAGTGATTAAAATTTGTTCTAAAGAAATTATAAAGTGCACAATTTACCACTTGATGCAGTTTTATTTTGTAAAGAATTAATCTTAATATAGTTTATCAAATAGTTTAATAACAAATTTCAATAATATCGGGAGTTTTATTTAAAGAGCTTAAATGTGTGTGCACCCATAAATACAATTTCTGTTAAGCATTCTCTAGAGTATTTGAGATTTTTCTATTATTATTGATTCATCACCCTAAAGGTCTATTTTACACTGAATTCATGTAATCAAGACTGAATGAAAAATAAAATGTAGCTGTATAAATCAAACGCTATTTTTTTTAAATGATTAGTTTGGGGAATGTACTTCCCCTTCTTGTTCAGAACTAAAAACGTCTTCAAGAAACACGAATTGATGCCCTATTGCCAGAATTGTCCATCTCTGGCCAACCGAGAATCTGCACCATATTGCTTACTCTCATTCACTTTTATTTGAAAATTGAAATTGTTACACTGCAAGTTTTTTAAACTAATATAACGCGCCCCCTTTGCTTAGGGAGACTGTTTGGTTTTGGTGCCTCAGTGGCCTTTCAGGGAGAATCTGTTTCATGCACAGTATTTAATTAGCATCTGGAAAGTTCTTTGTCCCCGTCTGCACTGATGTGGTTCTTAATGCCTCTTCAAAACTCTTTAAAAAAAAAGAAAAGCAACTATTCCAGTGGCTTCAGTGGGAGGGATTCTCTCCAGAGCAATGAGGCACTGATGATATGTACACTCCACTGTGAAGCTCTATCGTTTCTGATATGATTAACTGCACCTTCCTGGGGGAAACATTTCCAGCAGAAAGGAGGTTCCAGTAGGGAATTCAGCTTTATAGCTGGCCGGGCTGAAGTCTCTGCCTTGTGTTGCACAATAAGTCAGTGCCTCAGTGCTCTCAGTCAAAACAACTGCTGTCAGGGTCTACAGGGTTTACATGACTGCTCCCTCCCCAGCACGGCGGCCGTGGCGCAGCATGGCAGGACCGGTTGCATCAGGTGTTTGCAGATTAGTGTGTGTTCTTGCACACTAAGAACACACACTTAGTAGGCTAGACAGCCTCCAGAGGTATGTGATGACCTGGGCTGCAGCCAGGTCACAGAGCAACACAGCTAACATTGTTATATTGCATCTGATTTTAGATTATAGGGAGCATGGATTTTAATAGTATAAAAAAAGTTAAACACAAAGTTTGAAGGCGTTTTATGTGGACAAACACAAATTTCCTTTGTGAAATGGAGAACTGCATTCTCTCCTGTGCTTACCTCACTGGTTTTCTGCCAGATTTAGTTCTGGAGACTAAATCTGGAAGACTTTTAGGTAAGACTTAGATTTATACATATGCTTCAGCTTATTATTTTTGTTAAAATTCCCAACAATTTTCCATTTTACCGGCAGAGGCCACTAGAATTTTACTTAAAATCGCCTGCTATATCACAGGGGTTCATGACACAATGAGCACTAACAAGGTTCCAATGGGAGAAGAGAAACAGGCCCACAGCATCACAGACCCACCGCTATTCATAAGCGTATAGAGGTGGTTTCACACACATTGATGCACACGGCTCCAGCTAAAGCCTTACTAGGTATTTCATTAATTTGTGATGGTTTTATTCCCAAACGTGGCTGGAATTTTGCTAACATCTCGTGTTTTTCAAGGTTGTTTTTTTTTTCATGCATCTTCACCAGGGTTGCTAACAAATGTGTCTTAATATACGTTTGCAGCTGTCAATAGAGTAGTTTTTTTTGCTGCAATCAATTTATCTAGTTTTATGGATGTCCAAGATTTGATCTGATTTGTCCTCTGTTTTTTTCATCCACAGGTTGCTGAATATTAATCATAACTTGAATCTAATAAACCAGATCGGGTGAGCGAAACAGACATTGGTAGTCGTATTGCAACACCAGACGTGTGATTTACCAGTTAGCCTGTCACGGTCAGATAAATACGACATACTTTCCATTTTAAAGAAAAAAAAAAAAAGATCTTAAGAGTTGGCAGATTCTTTCAGTGACACAAACACACGCAGCAGACTTGGTGCAAGAAGGCACAAGGCTGCATTTTGGGCTTGTACACTCGCTTGTAAAACGTTCCTTGAATTTTTTGTAGAACTAAAGCTTCCTTACATTTTCAGTGAGCGTTCTCTGGTGTGTTTGCGTTCTGTGCAACTGTACATAAAAAGAAAAACCCAAAATATTCTGCCCGGACGCTGACCATGGTGAGAAATATCTCAGCAGCTGTCGAGCCACTTGGCTTTCCTGCACGCCTTAAGCAGAGCATTGCTCCCTTTTGCTTGCATGTTGTCCGGTTGCTCAGCCACTGGGGATTTTGTTAGATTGACAAATAGGTCTCCTTTCCATTTCTGATGTCCTTTGAGCGTTTTACTGCCGCTTGGCCAGCCGCGCTGGAACCGCGGAGGGAGTGGAGCTTGATGGAAACTCCATATAAAAAAAGAAAATAAACCCAGCTCACTTCAGCAGCAACTTTGTTGAAGAGTAGACAGGATTCTGGATAAGAAATGCAAAGGATAACACATAGGAATCAGGGGAGGAGGGGGTTGCTGGACATACATTATAAGTTTTTATGGCGGAAAAAGCTACTCACCATTTCATTTTTGTTCCCCCCTCTGTGATAACAAGACAGTTAACTCCTCTCCCCTTTGCCTCTTTCTTTTTCACCTCCTTTTTGGGCTTGCCGAGCTTCCTCTCGCTCTGTGTGTGATCTGCCCAAGAAGTGTCAGAGTGGCCTTACACTGACAAAGGCCAACGTTGCAGGTTAGGGTTATTTCTCTTTTGGACACAGCTGTGAAAGGAGAAAGCTGAGACACCAAGTTCCCCCCCTCCCCAACTCTACTTTCTGAAAGTCAATCTTAAGAGTTTGTTCTAATTTTAGTCATTTAAAGAAATTAAAAGCATGAAACCCTAAGAGGATTTTCAATTTGGTTGGCGGCTGGCGCTTATCTTCAGAGATTGGGTGAAAGAAGGGGTGCATCGTGAATAGTTCGGCAGTCTACTTCCTTTTCCATTGTCAGTGTGTTTTTGAGTTTGTTTGTTTTTTCAATTTAAATTTTTAAATATATCCACGTTTAATTCTGGGCAATTCTTATTGGTGCAAAACTACTAACTGCACCTTAACAGCATTGACGATTCTTGTGACAAATTCATCCAAGACTGAATTCCAGTAATCTATTCTGTCTCGGTGCATCTTTAGTATGATGCATTTCATTTATTAAAAGTCTCAATTGACCATGTTAATTGATTTGATTCATTGCAGCTTTTTGACTAAAACTGCTGTAATACTGTGTAAGACATTCCATGTCTGCTGCTGTGTCAAAAAAAAACACTGTCAAATGGCTCTAATTGTGTTTTTTGTTCAACATTAAGTCCTGCCCTGACTTTGAAGAATCTCTGTTGTTTGATGCACATCATTCTGAATGGTGTGTGTATATTGGGATCAGCAGTGTGGAATTCATATAGTGTTTTGCTGTGTTGTGCACATGTTCAGTGTATAATGTTTGTGAAAACCGATGTGGTGAAACTTTTTGACATCTCCAAAAGAAAAATCTGGCTCAGCTTGGCTTAACTAGAGATTAAGTAGTGTGTGCTACAGTGTCAAGTTCACTGGAAGGACACGGAAAGCGTTATTCTCAGTTTGCGTCGTGTTTTTCCAACACAACGATTCAAAAAGCTATTGCCTAGATTTTTGAAACAAAAGATAGGCAATAGTGTGGTGGAAGTAGCAAACAGAGAAGCAACCAAGACGTCCAAGCGTATCGTTCGTAACAGGATGAGCCTCAGATATCCACAAATGAGACATAAAAGTATCTTTTCAGTCTACATGAAAAATAATTGCGGTTGGCGCGAAACTAAAGCTGCACAACACCCTGAACACACCATCCCCACCGTGAAACATCTTTTCCAGTAAGAACTGAGAGTATTAGATGATGGGTAGATCTAAATACAAGATGATCCTAGAAGAAAACTTGTTACATATCATATTCATGTGGTAGAGTGGCCCAGTCAAAGTCCAAACCAAAATCTAAAAGAGAATCATACTCACAGGCACCATCCATCCAGCCTGGCTAATTTAGTAAAGAATAGGCAACAAATTCAGTCTCTGGATATTGAAAGATGTCACAGAGATACATCAAACAGCTCAGCCGTAACATCAACTAAAGA
This sequence comes from Alfaro cultratus, assembly GCA_903066825.1. Classification (NCBI taxonomy): domain Eukaryota; kingdom Metazoa; phylum Chordata; class Actinopteri; order Cyprinodontiformes; family Poeciliidae; genus Alfaro; species Alfaro cultratus. Next base: position 52,135 of record CAEFZX010016332.1, on the reverse strand, counting down.
TGGCTTATTTTGGGTTTTTATTTGTAAAAGATAAATCATGTCTGATTTTTATGTCATGAACTCCTACTAAAATACTTTGGTCTTGAAAGATCATGAAATATGAAAAAGTTAAAGGGTGTGCAACATTGTGTCAGATATGAGGTCTTGTTTTCAAAAGTGTGTCTTATCAATTAGAGGAATCAGCAACAACTAATAAAAGGGCATGTTGTTGTAGAAAAAAGGTAGTGGTGATCTTGTGTGTAGTTTGATTCACTTTTTGCCCCGTTCTGATGTAATTTTCCAAGCAAATGAGGTCCTAGTTTTAGTTTGCCTACTGTGACATAATACTGGGCATTTGTAGTAGGTACTTAAGCAGAAGTTTGGGTTGGCATTTCATTCGCTGTCAACATCGTCACCATTTAGGGGCTATTGGAAAATACGCCTGATGAGTGAGTTGTAGTGCAGCGGATCTGGTGACAGTGGCTTTGGAGGCAGACGGAGCGAGTGCGGTTAGGCAGTGATCCTCAAATCACAGGTCTGCAAAGTGATGAGTGTTTAACTAGTTCGAAATACTACTCATTTTAAAAAGCTACCGAAGAGACTGCATGCATGGTTCGGTGCCTCAAGACATAATCAAGCCCTGTGTCCTCTGTACAATAAGTATATGTTTTTACAGGCATAAAGTCCTGTCTGTTGCAAGATAAAAATCCTGTAAAGATTAGACCCGGGGCAGAAAATCATGCGTTGGGGCAGAGCATCTTCTTGTCATCTGATCCAACCACAGTGTTTACAGTATAGTCTGCGGCGCAAATCAGATCCAGTCCACACACCACCGAAACCACAAGTGTTTGTTGAAGTTTTTATTAAATATATTTTTCACTTTTAGATTTCTATCTTTTATTAGCTGACTGGCTTGTTCAATCAAAACATGGCTATAAATTTGTCAAAGGGTAGAAAAGAAAAAGCAGCTATTGAACTTATTAATTCTTATGAGAAGTTTTTTCATTACCCCTGGGATAAATTTAATGTAGTATTACCAACCAGGGACCACAGCCCTGGACAACACATGCACCAAGATAATATTCACCATGTTACAGTGGCGGTTCTGTAGAAAGGGAATGGATATGTTATAAGAAAAAACTATATTTATCTTGAGAAGTACACTATTAGGACTTTGGTTTGGGATTGGAAGATTGTATTGGGAGTATTTTATTAAAAATCTCCCTTATTTATTTTCAGTATAAAGAAAGGTTAAACCCAAAACAAAAAAACAAACACAAAACCAGCAACTGATAGAGAAATTGCTAAGAAAATACTGGTCAGAGTTGGTATGATGATGGATGAATGGAGTTAAACACAGAGTAATCCTACAAGAAAATCCATTGGAGGTTGCTTGGCCAGAGAATGTTTCCGACATTTCCCTCCCATCAGGACAACGACCCCAAAACACACAATGAAATAGTTTAGAATGCATCATATTTATGTGCTTGAATGGCCCAGTCAAAGTTTTAATCTACACCTAATTGAGGATTTGTAACAAAACATAAGAATCAATGTTCAGTTGCTTCTTTTCAAATTTGAGCTCTCTAGCAAAAAAAAAAACAAAACTTGAAGAGACACACCGCTAAAAGATTTGCAGCTGTGAAATCAATGAAACATGGCACTGCAAATAATTGAATAAGTGGGACTGAAAACAGATTTAATTTGGGGACAAACTAACATCTAGCCTTTCCTTTCATTTCACAGTTATGTGCTGCTTTATGTTTTTTTTTATTTATTTATTTTTTAACAAAAAATCTCCAAAAGTTTTTAAGTTCATGGTTGTGAACTGACAAAATTCAACAAAGTAAAAGAGGTATGATTGAGTCTGCAAGGCTGCAGGTATTGGGTGAACATTGTTTTCTTGCTCTTGCTTAAACTTAAGTAGCGTGCCGTCCATTTCTTTAGCCCTGAGGATTGCCAGATTTTACAGAGAAATAGATCTGAGCGTCATCTGTATAAAAGCAAATTCCTAATTGTTGACCTTGTTGTTGTGCGTCGCGCATGCCGATTCTCACAGACAAACAGCCAGCACCAAACACACAAACAAGATCTCCTCTGACACTGAACATTGTCTGTGCATGCAGGAAAAAGCTAAATGAAGTGAAGAGACAAGCATCTATGTTGGAAAAGACGAAACTTTAGCGTACTTGCCAGATAGCTTAGATATTTGTTCAGAAAGCTGGACGAAAACAGCTGTCAAACAGGGTGGGGATGAAGAAAAAAGGAAGGAGTTTTGCAGGCAGAGGATGAGGCAATGTCACATGACAGTAGGAGCCCTGCAGATAGAGAGCTGTAAAGGCTCAAAGACAATGGAGACTGTGAGAGCATACCATGGAGCAAAACCCAGCAATATAAAATGTAACTTTGCGCGCTGAAACTTTTACTAGTATGAGGACCGTTTGGCTGCCGTCCTGCCCTGCAGTCCGTGGCCAGAAAGAGAGTAGGGCCTCGTTTGACGCAGGGATAGAGTGTGTCTTTGCTAAGGTTAGGCCTAAATAAAACCCATCATTTACCCTGGGCTTTACACATTTGTGAATTAACTTAATACACCTGCACAACGTGAACTTGAGTTAATGTTGGGATCATCTAAGGCAGGGGTGCCCAAAGTCTGCCCTTGAGGGCCGGCATCCTGCACGTTTTAGTTCTCTCCCTGGTCGTACCAACAACCTTTTCAGCATGTCAATGTTCTTCTTAGGCCTTCTAATGAGCCATCATTTGATCCAGGCGCGTAAAACCAGGGAGAGAACTAAAACATGCAGGATGCCGGCCCTCGAGGACCGACTTTGGGCACCCCTGATTTAAGGGGAGAGGAATGTCTGCTAATCGAGTTCTGAATATTGTTAAGTCAGCGTTTTTGTTGTAAACGTCACAATTGTTCAAAAAGAAATTGATAGAAAATGAAAACTACTTTCTCATATTCCTTTTACCTGGATAATCAAAAGCCATATGTAAGTCATGATATGATATCGGAATCCAGGAACAATGACATGATAAATGCAGCAAAGAGTAAATGACAGCAAAGATCTTAAGCACTGAGGCAATGATTACTGGCATGAGGAGCAGGTGAGTCTGATTAACAGTATGAACTACAGCTGTTTGAGGAGGAGGGCTAGACGAGCTTTGGGAAAATAACTAATAGACACAGGAAGGACATGGAGGGAAGCCATTTTATACCTATGAAGAAATCAGTTTGTACTCATATACCTAAATCAGTGCGCATTGGTTTATTATTCTTTGTGGTTAAGTACGTAAATAAATCAGGAGTATGCAGTAAACAGTAATAGAAATGCCTAAATCTCACATTTGAATTGTTTATATTTTTTTCTGAAAATGTTTTATCAAATCCAATTTAAATTTTTATTGTTCTGATCAATCCATTAGTCAGTCAACTCCGATGAAATAATAAAAATCAGTGTCAAAATATCTCTAAGTGACCTTTTACAGCTAGATATTCAATAGAATGATAAAAAATACAGCAGCCCATGTACTCATGGTTATGAACGGAAGGATAATTGGTAGCACACACACCACATGTAAACATGACTCTGCTTCCTATCCAAAAGGTCAAATTTGAAAAGCCCAAAATTGCAACAGTGTCAAGTGGCGATGGGGTGAAATGACCAGCTCTTCTCCTGGACATCTAAGCACATAAACTCCAAATTGGGATCTTTCTAACCTTTTGTCCATCAGTTAAAGTTTCACAAAATTCAATGTTTTGCTTCTGCTTCCTGTTGCTGGTGCTTCAGGAAAGAAGAAGGTGCAAATGTTGTGGAAAGACAGTTAGTGTGGGGAAGGAGTGAAGTTGAGGCGTGGGGACCACACAGATCCTGTGTGTTTGTGAATTTGTTTTCTTTTTTCAAACTCGGCTTTTAAACAGTCAATATCTTTGGTTCTGCGAACAAACAGAAGGTGGTAGATATGCCATGAAGGCTTACATGACATTGCACTGTTTCAAGAAAACTTCCACCTACCACAAACGGGGAAATTTAGAGATAATCTAGTGGAGAAAGGAAATCTTTCGTTTGCCATCTTGAGGGATGAGACAGCAGAAGGAAGTGGCTTTCAGAAGTAAAACTGTTGACCGTATTGTGGAGCCATAAATCGCAGAAAGGTGTTTGTTATCTACCCAACAATCTTAGTAGAGGGCAGGCTACTGCAAGCGCACACCAACTTGCTTTATTGTCAAAGACACCAACTAAAGGTTTGGGAGGAACTTCAAGGAACCGGAGCACCCCCTTCTCCCACACACACATCCCCACACACATACACACACACACACATAATGTCACCCGCAATCTTCACCTATTCTGTTAGAGATGTGTAAAATACTTTAAAATAAATTATTTCAGTAGTATATTCTCGCACTGATGGCTGTTTGTGGAAAAGAATTCAACATTTAACAACGTTACTTTATCAATGAAAGTCTGCTGATTTAGATGTAATGGAATAAGATTGATAAGTGTCCAAAGAAAGTTTAGCAAAACTCTACTGGCAGAATATGCTTTTTTTTCTGCCAAGCCTTACAAACCCCTGGTTTGCTTGTACATAGCCTGGTAGTTTAAGGGAACTGGCATCTCTGAAAACATAATGTTTTAACTTGAAGAAATGCACCCAATTAAAAGGTTACATGTCTCTACATTTTTAGAAGTGACAGCATGCTACTGTAATACAAGATTTATCTATTTTAGTGCTTTGTACACAACTTTACCAGAGGTGCAGACAAGTCTGGCTTGCACTGCACTCACACAAGCATAACCCAATATTAGATGATGTTACACCTTAGATTTGAATCCTTTCCAGACTTATATGATCGATATCCACTTCTGTGGGCATCTGATCATCAAATAAGCACTCTTCGATGCTCCTGGGAAAGAAAGAGAGCACTTTCAAAAGAAAAATAGAACATACCTATAAGTAGGAGTAGTTTTCTGGCTTGATTACAATTGAGCTCATACCATTTTTAACACACTTGAACAGGAATAATTGTTCATCCAACACGTTTTGCCTGGAAGAAGTTGGCCAAAGATTCAACTTTCATAATGTTTTACAGCAAGCCTTTAAGATAATTAGTTATTATTTCAGTTTGAACAGTGTAGTTCAAAATTACAGGTGTTACTAGGTTGGTCCAAGTGGGGTTATCCTGTAATTGTGTTCAGTTCTGGCAAGTTTTCAAATTACTCTGATGTATTTTTCAAATAGAAATCACAATTAATTTCCATTTTAACAAGATTTGATTTTAATTTTTGGACACTTAGGCTACTTAACCATGTAAAGCAAAATGTGATGGAAAAAAAATTTCTTGTGGTCAGGGCTGATTTTGCCTCTGGCTAGATGTGTGTGTTCTTCTGAGAGAAATGTGGGAAATACAGTCTGGTGGTAGAGGAAAAATTAAAAGCTAATTTAGCCTTCATGTGCATTTTCTACATCCTGGCTCAAGTAGATTTTTTACATATTAGTCTCATTTATCAAAGCGAGAGGGAAGTTGGTGTAATAGCCATCTGGTAAAAAATGGAGCTTACAGTAAGTACATGCATTGCTAAATATGACAGCAATCAGAAAATTTTGAACTTGATTGGCCCATTACTGGTGACTGGGATGTCGACTGCCATTACATGGCGATAACAACGCTCTTTGGACGGAAGGAAAAATAATCAAAGTTTGCTAGTTTTAGTGTCAGTGAGTTGTTTTAAAAGAATTCAGAGGAATAACAGATATATGAGAAGCTATTTTGAAGAAAACAGTATGTTGTACATACATGTCTGAGGCCAGTTTGGCTGTGAAAGAGAGTGACACTCACCTGCTGTATTTGGAAATGTTTGGAGCCTTCGTTGAAATAGAGGTAAGGCTCATTACTGTTGAGGAGATACACACAGAGAATCCTGTTAGCACTTAGAGACAACAATGCTAATCATGCTAACTGCTAAGACGCTAAAGGCAGTCGATAAAATATGAAATATAAGTGAGGAGAAAATTCAGGGCAAATAAACAGAGACGAGGGCAAACACAGGGAGGAAAAGCACGAGACGGCAAATGCATGGGAGGAAAAGGGGAGAAAATGTTTTAACTGAGAGGAAAAACAGGGGTGAGGGTTAGAGGGAGTGATAGATTTAGCAGACTCATGCTTGAGAGGACTGCAGGTCAGACTGGAGACACAAGCTGCTTTCTGAGCCACAACTCAAACACTTTATGATTGCCTGTCTGTCTAGTTTAGCAAAGTTCAGTGCTTCAGAGCAACAAAAACTAAAACTGACACAATCAAAAAATGTGCAAGAGAGTAGGGTGGGAAGGGGGGAGAACAAAAGCGTAAACATGTAATAAACACGGAAGTCAGGGGAAATGGAAAGAAAGAACAATGGAGTGATGAGGATGCTCGTCGCTGTCCTCCCCTGACAGCGGAATTTCAAGGCAGGCTCCGATTTTGGCGGCATACTGGCCTCTGGTGGCTCAACAGTTGCACTAATCTAAAGTAGTATTAATTTTATACCACAAGAGGCCGCCAGAGATGCAAAATCCCCATGTCATGATCTTCATGATATGCAGGGGGTCTATGCTGATTTAACTCAATATAATTCATATAAAGTGTCACTTTCCATAGACAGAGTTTTGATTTTATCATTATTAGATAAAAAAAAAAAGAATATGCAAACACCTCATACTGCAAATACTGTAAATGTGGCTTCTGGGTTTGTTGTGCAGTTCTGAAGATAACGTGTATAAGGTGTTTGATGGACTCTAAGGTCCCCAAACATCTGTTATAAATATCCTTTTGTTTCTGCAAAGGAGTGGTAATATTGTAGGGAGTCGTTTGCTGCATATGGTGCAGGATAGTTTTGTAACTGCTTATGCAGATAAGGCATGTAAAACATACAACAGCAATTTGTGCAGCCTTACACATAATTTCTTTTTGTAATTTCTTTTTTTTCTTTTGTCAAACTCATGCATCAGACATCACAACGAAATAACCTAAATAAATTCAAAAAGATGCTTTCAAATAATCATTTTATGTATTCAGGGAAAGGTGAAGTTGCTGATATGAACAAGAGATTTTGTTCTCGTATCTTAGCTTATATAAACTACAGAATTAAAAGAGTAATAAAACATTTTTATGGAAAATAACAGCAAAAAAACATTTGTCTTTGTCATTATTCTGGCATTTAGTAAATTTAAATAATGCTGCAATGTAATCCTAGCCAATATAAAACAAGAAAAGCTTAGTCTGGTTTAATGTAAGGAAGACAATGACGAAGAACAGGTTGTTTAATTACAGAATGCATGTAAATATCCGTTTTTAACTGTATTTGGTAAATAGTTACCGGTTCTTGACATTCACTGCATCTTCTGCAGGCTCCAGATGCGCTCTTTGAAGACCTGACGGTTCCTAGACTCAATATGTTTTACAGCTGTCAAACACAAAAGCACTGTTGATGACCAAATGTTCTACTAAAGAGTCTTTGATGGTCTGTCTGTACACACAGATAAAACAAAGCATAAATAACTCCAGATTCTGAAACAAACAGCTCCCCCACTGCCATTCCCAGAAAACGCTTGTGGTTTCCTTTTTATTTATATATATAAAACTGCCACGACACTCCATTTAACAGATGCTGCAGTCACTAACACACTCTGCACTCTTGAGCGACGCAGTCAATTTGTCCTTTGTCCCGTTCTTGTCAGCTTTTGTCTTTAATCTATTCCCAAAGCTCCCCCTTCGCAGACCCCCACCCTTCACCCTCCAGCAAACGTTTTCGGTCTGCACATCCCAGCTGAAGCAGGAAAGACTTAGTTGTGTGTGACAATTGGAACGGACACGTTTCTGAAAGCATTTCTCTATGAGCACAGGAACAGGGGGCAGGAAGGTCACGACCTCCGTACTGGCCTGATGGTGGGGGCGAGTATAGAAAGGGACGAGACAATTGAGTACTCTCTCTCTCTACGCCCGGCCCCCTCAACCCCCCCTGCCCCAGCAATGCCACATCCCATTGAATAACGGACACTTTGATCAAAGGGGAATTCCTGCTCTCCGTCTCTGACTGTTGCAATCTTGCAAGACTCAGTCAACTGGAGTGAAGGATGGAGGACACACCGGTTATTCAGGGCCTGCTATAGTGATTACGACACAATGGCACCTCATGCTGTTTCGGTTATGTGTGATTGTGCGTTAAAGCATCCTCCGTGGCCCTTTTGCGCCAACACTCTACGCTCACGTGCTCCGACATACACAAACTCTACTCCATGGTGAGACGTCTCACTCCAGGACCGTGACCCCTGAGCAGGTGGTGTGAGGGCAACAAATGCTGGACTAGAAACTTATTGGAATCTGCCCCAGGCCAGCTGTGGAGACGCTGGCCAACGACAAAACTTGCCTAAGGAAAAAGTCCGGTATGGAAATGGATGCATGGGGTTATGTACATAGCAATGGGCAAAGGAAGTATATGTATGATTAAAAATTACGTCAGTATTTACAGCAATGGTTTCCTTCCACTTCCCAAAGAAAAGGCATTTGTTCAGCTGGTGCTGTGTGAACATGAGCATTGTCCAGTTTACCCAGTGATTGATAGATGGGCTGTTAGTCATTCAGTTGCTTGTAGTTCCTGAATGAATAGCCCCCTCCGTCTGCAACCCATTAGCCATTTAAAAATGAAGAAAATCAGCTACATTCATTCTCAGGTGGAATAAAATGCAGTTCAGTCATGGTAAAATCAAAACAATCAGCAAACAGAAGACTAATTGCCTCTTGAGGGCAAATGAATAAAAGCATGTGTCACTCCCTTGGTAATGCAGCCCTGGGAAACTGCCCACAGTTTTTGGCACTCCTGGTAAAGTTTGGGAGTAAACCTTAAATATCACTTTCGGTTTCAAGTATCCTGCATGGCAAGTGAGTGAAAGACATGGATAAGCAAAATTATTATTGTGTCGCTTTTGTTCTAGCGTAGCGTAGTTTTCCTTTGACACGTCCTCCTAAGATGAAGTGCAGATACAAAATATAGTGAGAGAGTGGTATCAAAATTATGAAATGCAATCTTTAACACATACAAAAACATCTACCCCACAGCTTTAGGCCAGGTCAGATTACCTGCTTGAGTAACTTAAATCACGTAATGTCAAGGATGTCATCTGTCATGTTAAGAATTTGATTGTTACAAAATCAAGATTTTTCTTACGGAAAAGCAACGAGTTTTGTCCAGTTCCGAAAACAATAATCCTATATATACAACAGCTGCACAAAAAATTACTGTTCAAGCTTAAAATGGCTTTCAAATGAGATCCATCATTAAGATGCACTTAATAGACAAAAGATGCCCTCTTCACAATTCATCCTTTGCTGTAACAAATTCCTTAAACAATGGTTGGCTTTGAAATGTAGGAAAACATTTTTTTATGTTTCCAAAAAAAATAAAACATTCTAAATCTGTGCTCTTTGTTCAGGTGTTTGACTCCTGTTTACGTCGTCTGTTTGGATGGGGGTGTTAAAATAATAATTTTCTGCACCATTAGATGTTAAGCTCGGACGATTTTCTTGTATATGAGGTCCAGGCCGTCGCACAGAGCGCACACTGTGTCTTCCTCCTGCAAGGGCTGGAGTTTCCTCTCTCCACCTGATTCAGCATCTCACATCTGGCCCGTATTAGGATGCAAACGGACGGGCCCAAACCCCTGCAGCCAGCCAACGAGGGGGCTGAGGCAAACAGATCCCCATGACACACAGACAAATGCAGCCAGACGGACGGCCCACAGTACGCCTCACATGTACCACGGGGGGAATGCAAAACATCCCGGCTCGAGCAGCCCCTCAGACTCTCTCGCGCTCCACATCTGGGCCGCAGATGTGCCGTCAGCAGAAGGAAAGAGGCTGCAGTACAGTTCCGCATGCGTGCTCGGATGCTTGTGTCTATGAGCAACTGCGAGTGTCCGTATTTACACAGAGAACACGTTGCACATTTGTGTTTTATGAAGTGACTGCGCACACGTGCTGCTATGTATGTAACCAAATGGGCCGTGGCATAGGCGGCAGTTTGTGGCTGAAAAAAAAGAGAAGATAGCGGGCGTGACCTCACGGGAGTAAATACAATCAGGCATTGAGAGCTGCTTTCCATTCAGAAAAGCACACAGACTTGACAGGTATGAAGGGCAGAAGAAAATAGTTCCAGGTCAGTAGGAGACGCAGATGGAAAGAGATGGTCTGACCTCAACATAAACTCTGAGAAATAACAAAAATGTGGAAAGAAAAAGCGGAGATCAAATAAAAGAAACACATGGGGGGTTTGTCCCGGGTCCACACATCAGAGTAACAAGTGTTGATATGAGTTTGAAGAAATATTTAATTTGGTTAAAATATGCTATTGTTTTTCTTTTTTTGAGACAGCAAAAATCAGCTTAAATGTCTTAAAACAGTGTTTTTTCAAAGTGGGCGTACCAGAGCATCAGGAAGTTTGGATAGGAGATGAGAATTTTCTCTTTTGGAAAAAAAGATAAAATAAAAATAGAATCCTATATGTTTTTTCATCATACATTTTTAATTATACTTTTCTTTTTCAATCAATAGCATAAAATATACTTACAAATACATAATGAAATTCTGGTTATCATGCTCATCTTTCTGATTGGCTGCGGGTTGAATTTATAAATCCGCTTCGATCCTATGAAACGGATACGTCTCTGTGAAGGAAAAGACAGAAAGAACCGTCCAGCAGCCCTGCAGTGAAGGACACTGCTGCTGCTGCTGCAAAAAAAAAAAAAAACCCCAAAGAACTGTGGGGATGAAATCAAATTTGATATGTGATTAATATAAAATATTCCACATTTTCTTATAATCAAAAGAGACAAATTTCTTTTACCGTGTAACTTATAAAGGAGTAAAAATTTTGTTCAAAAAGTCTGAATATACGACTTGATAAATAAAATCAAAAGATATGAGGCAGCACTTATGCTGAACAAAAGAAATAATAAATTCAATATCAAATAAAAGTCAGGAAAAAACATTTTTTTGTATAGATACGCATATTCTGTAAAGAGAGTCCCAAACCAAACGTTTTGTAGCGACATGGATTGGAAAAATTTGTGAACCTGTGGTCTAAAATACAAAGGAAAGGGGCACTTTCTGCCTCTGGGAAAATGAGTTGTCATAGAAACAGATATAGTCTAACTAACAAAAACTTTTTTATAAATATAAATCTCAGGAATGTTGTGCAAGAAGCAGAGATGTTTTGCCGTTCCTAAAAGGCCGACTTCAGTATTGTTCCAGTAATTCTTGCCACAGGTGAGACAGTTCTTAGATATTAATGACGGGTTCGTTTCATAAATTAAAAAAACAAAAATTGTAATAAAAGTTGATTAAAGTCTAATTTCTGCAGCGGCTCCAGGTTGAACAGACAGACTCCTGATGCTGAGGTGGTTGACCGACAATGTGGAGAAATCCAACTATATTGCAAAGCAGACAACAAATCATACCAGTTACTCAGATTATAGTAATTGATAATCTGAGTACTTATCAGTTACAGGTTAGCTGTCACTGAAGATGGCGCTCTGCAGTGATTCAGCATCCTGAGTCAGGGTGTAATACCGTTTACATCCACCGGGTGGTACTTGTGCTCTGCTTCTGAATTAATTCACTGGAGAGAACCTCTGCACACAGACTTCTGCAGACCCGGTGGGCCTTTCAGAATATTACGTCACTGCCTACTTTTCCGACATGAGCAGGTCAAATAATAATAATAAAAAAGTAAAAGTTTCATTTTATTGAAGTATTTCTGCCACACAGAAGAAAGTGCAATAACTGCACAAAACTATCAAGACATCTACAAAAGACATGTGCAGTGTGTGTTTTGTTTCAGGTATAACTGAAACAGAATAACAGAGGGGTGTTTCCTGCTAAATTAACACCTGCAGCACCTCTGAATGACTGGAAACAGCTTCCGCTGAAGCCACAGCAGAATGGAGTGTTGCAGGTGAACTTTCCTGGTATTGTTGTTGTTGTTGTCAGACTTCATTGGGCCATGGTTCCTCTTCCTCCCCGCAGTCTGTTTCAGACCCCAGAGGGACTCTCAGAGCCGTGCTTAGGAAGTCCTGCGGGACAAAGAGACGAGAGCAAGGTAAACGCGTCGACCAGAAAGGCCGAAGTGGAGAAACTGAAAGCAGTCGAAAAGCGAGGCGAGTGGTTCGGTTTGTTTCAGAAAGCATGAAATCAGGAACAGATGAAGTGACATGCACTTTAACAGCTTCACATGAGTCAGCATACAAAGGAATAAACAAACATTTGTCAGAGGCTAAACAGAAGAGATTGTTAAGAAATCCTAATTTTTGTTTGCGGATAGCTACTTGGCTTATTTTATCAGTCTTTACTGGTACACAATTATTGTGTGAAAGAACAGTGATTTCAGACTTTTAACTACTAGGCATTAAAAAAGAATACTACCTATTTGTCCCTGCTGATTTGCCAAAAACACTGTTGACCATGCTGCCTGGAAATAAGAGAACAAACAACACAAAAAGATTTTTTAATAATCTTTCTAAAACCTAGAGTACTGCCCTTGATGGTTTTTATTTAGAGTTCCTTGGAACCAGAACTAAGTGAATCAGAAGGTAACTCAAGCATTGGCTTCAATTCCAACTATATTTCATGCTTAGTTCTTATAATTCAAGGTCGTCTACGTAGAGTTGGAAAGGACCCGAAGTTTGATCGTTTTGCAGACATGTCAGAGATGTTCACAAGTTTTCTAAGTCAAGTCTTAAGTCTATTTTATCACTAATTCTATGACATCTCGTCGACCTGTAACCCCGCGTCGCTGTGGTTTCAAGATTCCAAACTCATACTGTTTACTTTGAGGCTTGATTGGACAGATGTTGTGCAGAAATGTCTCATTTTTGGAGGTTTATTGCAGAGTGACTCAACAAGAACCAGGCAAGAAGTATGGTGTCAATTTATCTAAGGCTTTTATTTCAGCCAAGACCTCAATAACCTTTCTCTCCCTTTTCCCGTTTAGTCTTCAGTCAGATATTTAGAAGCCATATTACACATGAGAGTCTTAGCGTTCACTTTTTAGAGAGACATTTGTATAATTATGTACAAGATTTAATTAGTGATATGTTCAATATTCCATTAAAGAAGTCAGATATCATACATTTCTAAAGTGTTTTGCTTAATTGAATCAAGACATTTTAATGTGATCACCAGTTGTCATGTTTCCAGGTATTTTCCTGACACAAAGCAAAACGAAAGGTTGGGTGTCAGTTTTCGGAAGCTGGAGTGAAAATAACTCTTGGTGAACAGGAAGTGATGTTGACTTACAGTTCTGAGGGAAGGGAGCCGGTGTCGAGGGAAAGGAATGACCCTGGTGGTGGATGATGACAATTATGTTTGTGGATTCATGGATTCTTCATGCAGATTTACAGGAAACAGAGCAGATGGCCTATGGGATCTGGTTTGCTACTGAACAATGTGTTGGAGAGCGGGCAGTCTGATGAAGGTTTGAGGGAAAACTTCAGAGGACGACTGTGGAGTGTGTGGATATCTGAACGGCTGAGGAGCTGCTCGGTAGGATCCAGAATTGGCACCGGAAGCCAACGGGACAACTTCAACCTTTGGAGGCACAGAGAACATGAGAAGTAAACGTGGAGCAGGTTAAGAGCTAGTGATGAACTCTATCAGACATCAAGTACACTTGGCTTGACTCTAATGGGAAAGGTTGCGTATCAGGTGAAGACAGATTGTCCAACAGAACCTTAAGCCCACAGCAGATGATGGAGTGATTGTAGAAAGGTGTGGAGTCTGCAGCAGCATAGCCACACCACCAGCAAAGATTCTGTTTTCATAGGACTCACACACAAACAGTATGACTTTCCATCTTCTCAGGGACTTTTGCATTTACTTCCTCTCATTTAACCCTGACCCTACCCATTACCATAACCCAAAAAGAAACCCCTCTTCTTGCTACGCCATAAGGGGAAGTTGGTCCTCGCCACATAGTATTTCTTGTAAAAATGGACCTTACTCTCCAGCAAATATAAGGACACACACACACACACACACACACACACACACACACACACACACACACACACACACACACACACACACACACACACACTCAAATAACACACCAACCACCAAAATCCCGATACTACAGGTTGATTGTTGGTTCTATCAGTGACAAGGTAAAATATAATTTCCAACTGAAACATCAGAATTGCGACCGTGAGAATAAATATATGTTTTATAAAATACTGCTCAAAAAAATAAAGGGAACACTTAAACAACACAATATAACTCCAAGTAAATCAAACTTCTGTGAAATCATNGTACAGAACAAAGTATTCAATGAGAATATTTCATTCATTCAGATCTAGGATGTGTTATTTGAGTGTTCCCTTTATTTCTTTGAACAGTGTATATACCTTCCATTCTTTCATTGTAAAGTATGCAGTTTGATTGATGACAAAAAAAATTAAGCTTCCAGATAGAGATTAAGAAATTTGTATGGATTATTTTGATCTGATTAATTAAATGGATTACTAGCCTTCTCAGTTGCTAAAGTCATATTAGCTTGTTACTTCTCCACACTCGCATTAAGGCTATCTCACCTTTTGGGCACAATAAACCAATATTGTCTCAATTACAGCAGTATACAGTCTTAAGATAAAGAGCTTAGTGAAGTTTGGCCTTTCTTATTAGGTCATTCTGGTGTATAAGGATGCAATTGTTGAGTCTATCAATGTGTGCAGGATCTCAGAGCCTTTTCCAAACAATGATCAGGCCATCAGTTTATAGTAAGAAAGATGAAAGGCAGTTGGTAATCTTCCCAGGGTGTAATAATCAACATGTCAGTGAGTTTGTGAGAGCGCAATTAGAAAACAAAACTCGACATGTGTGGCTTGTTAGGAAGATCGTCAAGAGTCTTTGCTAAAACGAACATGACAGGAAAAGAAAAAAATGAGGAGGAGGGGTGGGGGGGATGCAAATCTTTTAAGACCATAACATTAAAAAAAAACATCTGGAGAGAAATAAAATGCTGTTTTCAGAAAACTGACACTCCACCCTGCTGCTGCACCAGCAACCGAGTCGCTTTGGACTGCGCCAGTGATCCCGCCTCATGGTGTTTGATTGCAAAACATTTCGTGCCTCCAGCCTTTCGACGCCACGTTAAACAAACGTGCTCTATTCCTGTAAAACTCTGGGCATCACCAGCATGAGTCACACCTACACAGAAGAAGTAAATATTAGTCAGCTGGCACTGTGCACCGCGAAAGAAAAAAAGCAAAACATAACAGAGACGCTGCATATGACACCACTTTTGGGAAGTGTGTGCTTTAATACATTGCTAAGTCACACTTCACTTTGACCAATAAGAGCGTGACAGAGCCAAGCATTTGGAAAGTTGTTGTGCTTGTTTATTGATAATAAAACAAGTTTGGATTATTCTTTTCCGACTAATTTGGCTCATACTTATTAGCAAACTCAGCAAGTCTGCTTTCCAGGATACTGTGCCTACTAAAAACCCCTTTTTGGATGTTTAACCTATTTTTTATTGCTTTTTCCAATCAGAATCAAGATAAACAAAATTTGGCCTATGTAACGAGAAACATGCAAAAAAATAAAAAAATAAAAAAAAATAAAAAAATGTTCCTTTCATTTCTTGACGATGGATTCAACTGAACTCCAGGGAATGTTCAGGACCTTTTTGTTTCCATCCCCTGACATATACATTTAAATCACAGCATGAACAGTTCCAATTTGCTTCAACTGTTCATGCTGTGATGGCCAACAGAGATAAATGCTCTTCTTTCTAAATTTGTCTCTCAACTGCTTTTATTTAAATATAATCAAATAAAAAAAAACAGGAGCTATTTCCCAGCATGCGGTTTACACCTCTACTCTCTCCTCTCTCCTCTCCCTCTTTTCTTTTCTCCGTTGGCTGAATGAAAGAGTAAGTGGGCTCAGGTTGTAATTACGCTGATGAATGATTACGCTTCACCTTTCCGCATGTAGCGCGTTGTTTTGATCTGAAGCCCCTTCCTGCCCTCCCCTATTCCGCTGGATGGGAGCTTTTTGCGTCTTTGTGTTCAGTAAGGAGATCCCCATGTTTTCGTGGAGCCCGGTGTCTCCTCATGTTCTTCTCTAACCACCTTTTCTTTGATCTGTTCCTCCGTCTCTCTCTCTAACCTTTGAGTGCTGCGAGGTGTGTACGTTTCAGGTACGTATGGTTACAGCATTAACTTGTAAGGAGAAACACATGCACACACACTGCACTTAACAATACAAAGGAGCCTAAAGAAGCCTTTCAGATTATAGAGTGGCTGAAAAACAGGCTAACTTGAGAACAAACCAGGATCTAGAAACACACCTTGGTATTTTTTGTAGCAAAATATGAGTTTAATTTAAAGAGGAATTTAGAGGCAGTACTTGGAAAAAGAAATAAGAATAAAATGTAATGTAAAAAGGTCAGAAGTATATTGTTTGACAATTTGTGTTACAGACAAATATTTTCTCTGAGGCCACCCAATATAACTTAGAAATGATTCCACGTGAGACATATCAACAAAGGTCTAATTTTTAAATGCGTGACTTTTAAATGCGTTTAATAATCCAATTTTTATTGACGTTACAGAAACAAAGCCGGTGTAATAATTGCTGACACCTCTTATAACTGGATTTCTAACACCAGTACTCGTATTAGAAATTCAAACCTATACTTGTTCTTCAGCTTAAATTTCTACATGAACATTGAGTAACTTTGTTTCAATCTTTTGATTTTCCATTATGTGTTATTATTGTTTACTAACAGTTATCTTTCAATAATTTACCACTGAGTGTAAGATACCAGCAGAAAAGGAAAACATGCACGCCATAACCAAGCGGCTGGTGTAGTGTGCAGAACACAAACCGGAGGCCACTGGGTGAAAGTGGGTAGAGAATGATGATCCGTTTTGCGGGACTTCCAGAACACAAAATGGTTAACGGTCAACCAACCAGACATTTTGATCATTGATAAGCAGCAGGGGATAATCGTTGTGAGTGATGTGGTCATCCCAGATGATGGAAACATCAGGACAAATGGACACCAGACACTGGAAAACTAAATACCAAGCCAGAAAGAGCTTGGTGGCCGAAGGCAACTGTTGTGCCCATTAGTTTTCTCTCCAGTTTGTTAAGTTGTGCTTTTTATTTTCCACAAAGTTTCTAAGTTTCAAAGCAAAGGCCTTACGTCATTGCATGTGTTCACAAAACCGAAACCAAGTAGATTGAGTGGAAACTGTGTTTGTACCGGGCCTTGCACTGATATCCTCTCCAGCTTCCCCTCCTGCGAGTTCATATCATTTACTGATAATCACGGCTTTACAAAAACTTTGTCAGCTTCTCCTGCACATCAAAGATTTTGTTATTCGCTAAGGGGTTTTCGACATGTAGTTTAGAGAAGTAAAACTGTATAATGAGCAAATGTGAATCAAAGGTGCTTTTATCGCTTCCCCAAAATAACAAATAAAGCAAAAATATAAAGTATAATTGTTGAGCACAAAAACAAGTCCAACCCAGCTTGATGTTTAGACATCTTCCCACTTCATAAATCTGTAGTCCTGGGTTTTATGCTGTTCTCTCGGTCGCCCTTTCACCCTCACACCTCCTCACTCTCTCCGTGTCACAGTGGGCCCCGCTCCCACGTGCGTGTGCCGTGTTACTTGTCAGAGCGAGCTCTGGGATAAGGGGTCCTCAGGCCCTCCTGCCTCCTCCTTAGCTCACCCTGGCCAAATAAGCAGAGGAGTGGGAGGGGGGGGAAAAGATATGAAACCTAGAGTCACTGACCCCTGGTTCCACAGGCGGTTCACAGAGAGTTGAGTGAGAGGTACAGCACAGTCCCCCCGACCTCCATTGCTTAGTGGGCTGCAGCGTGAGCTCGCATACAGCATTATCCTCTACTATTACAGCGCATGACGTACGGCTGAAGAAAAAGCGGAAATCCTTTTTAAATTAGACTGAGGTCAGCTTTTGGATGCTAAACAAGCAGCTGTTTTAAACTGGTCTGTGCTAGAACAATAGAAGAGAGGCTATGTCACTAATAGTGAACTATTTTAATAATAATAAAATAATAATAATAATTTAACCAAAACTTTAAAATTAATTTATTTATGCAAATGTGTCATAATTTGAAGCCAGACAACCTAAAAATCTTGAAAGTAAACAAGATTTCCATATTGAGTGTGGATAAGTGATTTCAAAAACACACCTTCCTGGAACACAAAGAGCTTTTTCTTTGCCCGATGAAAACAGGAGGCACGTGCCAAATGTGGGTGACGACTCGTAACATCACAGGCTGGTGATTTTTGAGGTTAAACACAAAACTGTGTCTTTTCAAAATAGACCGTTTGTCAGCAGGACTATGTCAAATGTACGTGTGGCAGCTTGTTGGTAAAACAAAAAGGTATTACGTCTACCTTTAGCAGGAAAGGTAGACGTGTTCTGGAAAGACGGATTTCTTGGTTGGATACAATTTTTGTCACGAGAATTTGAAAAATTCTAAATATTAGTTCAAAGGGAACCCTAATCTGTAGAAAAATGAGTTCATGCCTCACCGATGATGAGCTGAGAATGATGCTCACTCAAGTCAGGTTGGTCGTGAATAAATTCCTTTTGTTGCGATGGTTTCCAGTTTTTGTGCGATCTTTCACCTTCAGATGTCTGAAGACTGTATGACCAACTGGTTGCTCTCTTTAAACGATAAACCTTTAGCAATGATAGTTAGCTTCATCTGTGATTATTTTTCTCCTACGTTTTTTTAGTCGAATGGACACGATTGTTCGATTGCGGCCAGGGTCTGACTGCAGGGCAGGGTTTTAACTCTCCATATGTAGCATTCTAGATCCGCTGCAAATGGCTTTTAGAGCCAAATGGCATGTTATAAGTTAAGGCTGTCTGTCAGATTCATATCTGGAGTAGGAATTACCTGTCCCAAGTTGTCCTTTCTGACTGCGCTGAATTACAAGCAACAGACAGCTTTTGAGTTTCTCCATATGGTCCCTTCTTTTTTTTTTTACCTCTTCAACTACCAAGCTTAGATATTTGAAGTGATTTCTTCATGTTATGAAATCAAATCTATAGTCCTGTGCAGACACTGTGTTTTTCATTTTTATTTATTTATTACATATTTCTTAATTTCAGTCATTGAAATGAATATAATTGCTACAAGCCTATGCACAATTGATAAGGAAAAGCCTTGTTAATCTGGGCTGTACAGCATTTAGAACAATAATAATAATAAAAAACAATAATATGTTTTCTCAAGAAATTATCTGGTTGCAGAGCTTGATTTCACTTCCTCTAAATTATGTTTAATGGCAGTTTCACAAGTGCTTTTTGGCTTTTGGCCTCCCTGTCTCACACGTTAGATCTGCTCTAGCCCAGGTTATCAGGACCAAGCTTCCTCGTTTTCTTTCTCTGACTTCCCATATTTCGTCCTATGGCATTCACTTAGATTATCTGACAGAAATGAATACATGATGTAATAAGAAAAAACATGCAGTGTTTGGTACAGATTGTTCAAGAGAAAATGACTAATCTTTTAAAGCTGAAAAGTAGCCCACTGTTGGCGTGAGTTTTAGAACTATTTCTTTCAAATGCTAAATCATTTTGATATACTTGCTGCTCCCTCTAAAATGCTTATAAATGACTGTTTTAACAATTCAAATGGCAAATATATCTTAGTATGCTTTAATAATCGCAATGGAGCGGTCTTAGCATCCACAGCCTTTCTTATGCTCGCTCTTTGGAGGACAGCGAATCAACAGCGAGAAAAATGAGTGGCATTTCTGGATTGGGTGGGTTGCAAATGGCAACGAAGAGCATGACAAGTAACGTTGATCCTAGTTATTTTAGCTTCCAGAGCTACGTTTTCTTTCAAATATTTTAGATATGCCCACTGTAATAATAATAATTTTAAAAAAAAGAATCTGTGACTACAGGCATTTTTTCCTCAAATAATTTGAAATTACGTCACAGAAAAATCCACTAATAGTGAATACTTAACCGTGAACCGATAGGGCTTCACTGTAGAAATGGATTTTCTGCTCATTTTTCGCCTTGAAAGTCAAATGTTGTTGTGCAACTTCAGTTAATGACTGAAGTTGCAGTCATTAACTGAACTTCAGTCAGTTAATGAAACAATCATTGTTTCATTGTTCATGAAACAATGAAATAATTGTTTCATGTTGCCCATGAAACAATTATTATTGTTTCATGGGCAAATTGACCCAAATTTAATTTGTCTTTGGGATCAATAAAGTATATTTGAATTGAATTGGGAATGAGAACCAGAGTCAGTGGTATTGTTCAGAAAAGAAAAAAAAAACCCAAAAACACAATGACATTAAGTTTAAGGAAAGATATGAGTATTTGTGTGTTTGTTGAACTTATTTCGCAGCATTCCCTCTTTCCTGAATGAGAGCACATAGCGACAGTAAGAAGGAAAACAGGCATCTGTGGTCGGTCTGAATGTCGCTTGTAAAATTAAAATCAACTGTGGTTTTATTGTACATCTAACTTTCAATGACTAGATTTAACAAGAAATGTCACCTCACTGTTACTGCCTTGCAAAATTCAAGAGTAAAGGAGAAAAGTGTAAAATAAAATTGTTTTGATAAATGAGAAAAAAAATCCCTCTGACTCAATATCTTTTTTCTTCTTCTTCTTCTTTTTTTTTATTTTTACCAAAACATTAAACATAATGCTGTACTGTATAGTTTCCCACTATGTTTCCTGGCGCACTCCACTGTTTCCTTGTACTCTGTGTTACTTAAACCAGTTATTGTGCAAAACTTACATAACTTTCACGGCAAAAGAACAAAACACAGGCATGTGTTGCCGCAGTGGGTGGGTGAGCAGTGAGAGGAGGGATCCGTCAGCTCACATCAGCCCTGTCCGTAAGAATGACAGGCTCTTAAATGAAACACCCCGGTTATAGGAGGGAACTGTTTCTAATTAGGATGGCAAACTGGCAAGCTGGAAGGCTCCGCCAAGGACACGTGAAACCTTCGGACGGATTGTTAAAACAGCAAATAATTGGCCTCCCGCTCCCGTCACCTCCATAACCTGTGAAAAAAAGAAGCCTCCATCTTCTCCTCTTCGGCTCCCATCATCGTCTCCCCTGTGTGTGTTTCACAGCGGTCCAGGGAGAGGCATGTAAATCTCGCCCCCTTTGAGCAGGCAAAAGGCTCCGGAGAAAATAAATCTGCTGAGGTTCACAGCGAGTTCAGCCAAGCCACTACTCCAGGCTTTCTTCCTTCTCTCTCTCTCTTTTTTTCTGGGACTGTCGCATCTATCTCAATGCTTCTTTCTGCTCATCTTTTACTCTTTCAAATTGTTTAATTTATTTTCTTTTACCACTCAACAACTTTCTCCTCTGGCCCCAGACCTCATCAGAGGTTTTGCTGATATAACTATAATGACCGCATTGTTCTGAGTGAGAAAGACAGTCACGTCAAGTGTCGTGTCTGTTCTGCTTTACTCCTGTGTCTGATTGAATCTGGGTCAAAATGCCGTTGGTGTCTTTTGACAGAGCAGTAATTCTCACTATGAGAACGTGAAGGAACTCCATGTCAGATCTGCCTTTCTACTTCAAAACGTAGAACCCAACTTTGATTTAAGTTTACATCAGATACACATCTGATACTGTAATTTTTCTGTTGTGTTGTTTCATTTTGATTTTATTTACTTATTATTATTATTATTATTATTATTATTATTATTATTATTATTATTATTCTGTCTATTTTCATCAACTGTGTGACAGCTTTTCTCTTTCCGGAACTGCCTGCTGGGCCAGTTCTATGGAGCCCCGTAAGGGACATGGGGATTTTTGTTTTTCGTTTGCTTTCTTTCTTACGGTGGCCATTGTACTTTCTGCTTTAATATAGGGTTATGTGAGGTTTTTCCATGTTAACATCTCGTTGTTGAATAGCTGAAGTTTTCTATTTTTTCCCTTTAGGATAGAAAAGCACCACAAATCTGTGATATAATACAGAAACTTTCCGTAAGTGGGAAAGAAAGAAAAAATACATTCAAACTATTTGGACTACTTCTGAGTTATTATCGTGGGGTAATAAGTCATCTGACATCTCTGTTGTGTTGCTGGTCTGAATGGTCTAAAGGAATGTTTTCATGTGCCGTTCCGTCGCAACCTTACAGAGACAGACATAAACACGCAGTGAATAAATCCATTTTCAATTGTTCACCAAAGGGTTAAGAATAAACACCGAGGCTCTTTATATGTGTATATATTTGAAATTTTAAATTGACATTTGTGACTGTATACAAAATATTGCAGTAAGCATATTGCAAGGGAATGCAAAAGAAAAACTTTTCCCCATGTCCCCTAGAGGACTCAGGTGTATTTAAACAGGTGAGTGGGAAATCTTTCTCTCTGTCTTTCTTTCTCTTTCTATCTGTCTCTCTCTCAACTACTCAGTCAATCGTAAAAATAATCGAGAGTACTCGATTACTAAAATATTCTTTTACAACAGCCCTACTTCCTTGTTTAAAAAGTTAAAGTTTTAACATCTTGCTTCTAGTCTTGAGCAGTCCTGTGCCTGCATGGGTATCTCAAGAGGTACTTATCCAGGTGAGCTAGCTTAGAGACCTGAAGCCGTCAGAGCTGTTTACTCAGCGTTCCCCAGACTAGAACTAAACAAGGGGAAGCAGTTTCCGGTTCCTGTGCTCCTCAGTTCAGGGATCAACTCACCGAAATCTGAGACGAGCAGAAACTGTTCACTCCTGAAATCAGAACTGAAAACATGATTTACTGATTACTGCAACTTCACTTTAAAGCTTACAGCTGTTATTGTCATCACACCACTCTCTGTCAGATCTTAACCATTTTCTTGTTTTAAAATTGTGTTTTACAGTTGATGTGTTTCTATGTAATACTGACATTGCGTGGCTATTACTTTGACGTTTTTGTTTTTTTTTACTTTAATTGTGTCTTTTGGTTTTATCTGTAAATCACGTTGTGCTCTCTTTGTGTGTGAACGCCTTTCGCCTTCCCATAAACAAAGTCTCTGACACAACTTTTTTGTTATGGTAAGTTTCAGTCAGATGAGAAGATTCCAAACTTTTCCACTCAAAGCGCACAAATGTTAAAGTCGACAATGAGGAAAATGTCATCTGCTTGACAGATTCCTACAGATTTTCTTTTTCCACAGCGGCTAACTTGATCGCTGAGATTCAGCTCGCTGCGTACAGACAGAGCATTGTAGGGCTTTTATTTCTGCGCGTACGTGAATCTAATTAGGTTCTAATCTTTAATCTCTGATGGATGAATAAAAGATCAGTGGAATGTGTTCCGAGAACCACGACCAGGAAACTCCGTGGAAGTAGCAGCACGACTTATCTCATTAATTCAATCTTTTTTTGTTTTGTTTTTTGTCATCGCAACGCTAACATCTTGGAGAAAGAGGGTGTTGTTTATTGCAGAGCTACAAAGAGCGTCTCCCTGGTGGATCACGTCAGGCCACTCAGCGCTGACACGGCTTAAAGCTCTCGTCTGATCTGGCTGTTTATCAGAAATGGACAGATAGTTTGCAGAAGGAAAAGGAGGTCTGGCCACTGACTGCTTCCAGACCTCTAATGAATGAAGACGGATGTGAGGACACCGCGACCGACCCCACCCCAACCTTGTAAACTTTGACCTGTGACACAGCATAGCATCGGATCAGAATGTGGCTCTGGAAAAAAGAAAAGAAAAAGGAGCTCTGTCAAGATGGATCGGCTTCATTTGCTGTTTAATGATGTGACAAACAATGCTTGCAAAATGCATTAACATCCCTTTAAGCTTCTTTACGGTTTACATTATTACCACTTTAAGCTAATTTTAGCCGTGGTAAAATTATTACAAGCACAGTTTTCTTGCAATGAATGCAAACTTATTAAGTATTCATCTTTTTACAACCAAGCTTTTATAATGAGCTGAACTTTTGCTGAAAAGCCAACTTTGCTG
This sequence comes from Alfaro cultratus, assembly GCA_903066825.1. Classification (NCBI taxonomy): domain Eukaryota; kingdom Metazoa; phylum Chordata; class Actinopteri; order Cyprinodontiformes; family Poeciliidae; genus Alfaro; species Alfaro cultratus. The sequence continues at coordinate 28,139 of CAEFZX010016332.1, read as the reverse complement.
CATCCAAATCAGCTTTAAACTTGGCTAGATACACTATAGCAAACTTCTTGGAAGAAAGTGACCCGAATGCCACTCTTCAAATGAGAATAAATTTATTCAATCGAGCCAAATTTTTCATTTTTGTGCAAAAGCCCTTTTACGTTTTGGATCTTCAATGAATAACCTCTTTCTTACAGATAACAGAAAAAAGACAACTTTTATTGCTTGACTTTAGTTTTTTTTTTTTTTTTTTGGCCTGCAAGAGTTTTGGAAGTCTTTCTTGCTGGATAGCCCTTTGTTTAGCTCCATTCCTCTTCCCATAAACTCTGCCCTGTCCCTGATGAAGAAAAGCATCCATACGGCATGATGCCACCACCGCAATATATATTGCGACTCTTTCAAAAAGGACACACTTGTGCAGCTTATTACTAATAATTGTCCAGTCAACAGATGCTGAGTTCCTCTTGTCTGCAGCTCCTCCAGAGATAGCAGTGAACTCTTGGAAATGGCTCCATATTGGCGCATTTGAAGTTGTGCCACATCCTTTCCACTTTCATGATTGACTTGACGAGTTTTGCTGTCTCCACACAGCGTGATGCTACAAACCAGCTCAAATCTGTGGAAAATCTCAGCGCGCGGTTAACAAGCGAGGAAACAAAGGCACCACTGAGGAGCTTTCAGATCAGATATGTAAAGAAAGTCCCCTTCCAAGCTTGTCCACAATATGTCCATATTCCACTGATATACAACACCGTTCATTACTTCAAATCACCACTTCTGTCTTTGCCTCTGGAACTAATTGTGTGGCTGTTTGAAGTTTCTCTGTCATTAAGTGCTCCGTCTCCCAATCAGCCAGACTTTGACCGTCTCCCCGTCCTCTAATAGTATTGACGTTTTTCTTTTTTTTTTCTTGACAAGTGTTGAGGATGCCTCAAAGTAATCTGCGACTCATTCAGCGGGGCTTCGTCCTTAATCTCCGAGTCCAGGACTCTCGGTTTATAGAGGGAGTGGTGGGAGTATTAGGTTACACTAAGACTGTAATTAAAAGGCCCCTCGGCTGATAAACACACACACATGGATCCTAACAAAGACGAATGCATGGATTGCACTCACACATACATGAACGCCTTGCTTCGGGATGCAGAACTTAACTGTGGTCAGGGATGTCTGACGTTGAGGCGGCCACCAATCTGGGGCATTTTGCAGCCCTGTCCTGCATCGCAGCGCCTTTTCAGAGATCTCTGCTATTTGACACGGCTGGATCAGACTCTGGTGTGTTTATCCCTTTGCTCTAACTTGATTTGTCACATGTGGACATGGGAATCAAGTCTGGATGTGACTCAAACATCCAAGCTTGGGAGGAAGTCTGCCTTAGTCCGGCCTAATATACATACCGAAGTTATTTGTTTGAATGGAAAACATAATCCAGCCTCAAGTAAGATCCAAACGGATCATGTTGTTGATTTTAGGGAGGTTGGGTTTGAGCACATTGGCTCTAGAGCCGGGTCACTTTTTTGAATATTGTTTTTGGTTTTATGTTAAGTGTTAGTTGCGGAATGAGGAAATTCGACACTTTGCTGTGAAAAGATAGCAATTATTAAAAATAAATGTCACATGCTAATCTCTTTTTGAGCAACTCTCAGAGCCAGATGAGGTTGGAAGTGAAAACACAACCAAGCAGGCTTGATCCAATTCTCCACAAAAAACCGAATTCATGTTGCACTTTTCAACATGAATGCCTGACTGTGTTGGCTCTCTGTGCCCTTTGACCCTTGTCCTTCATCCTCATAACCCCCCCCCTCATGATCCTGCCATGCTCTGCCCAGCTTAGGCCAACCCATTCAATGGGACAAACTGCAGGATCCCCTAATCAGCTCTCATTTCGAAGCAGATCAATGGCGCTGATGACAAGAGCTAAAGCCGAGACTCCGGGCGAAATGAGGGCAGAACAAAACAGCTTTCTTAGGCGACGGGGGCCTCGGAGCAAATAACCGCAGGGTAAAGGGGTCAGGAGGTTGTTGACCTGGGTGGGAGCAGAGGTGGAGGTGTCTGACTGGACTTAGGGAGGGGTTGGGTTGGAGTCTCCCCCCGGTGTCCCTGCTGGTGGGCCAGCTGAATAAACAAGGGCCGTCTTCAGTGTGCAGAAGCACCGAGCCTCAGCCGTGCGAGAGCGGTTTCAGGTCGGACCAGGCAGGACTTTAGCTTCGAGACAGCTCCAAGACAACGAGCCGCTTTCTTCATAGGAGAAAGGACAAGATCTGATCTCTGCATGTAGATAAAATGGACACGTAAAATTATGTCTTGCATTCGTATTCCTTGAATTTCGTTGCTATTTTTTGTCGTGTTACAACCACAAACTTGAATTTCGGCAGCTGAATGGAGGGAAATCCTGGAATAAAACTTGTAAGAAGCTGTAAAAGTCTTGATGCCGAGTGAGAGAATCGCTTTCTACATAAAATATACTGTTGTACTGTTGGATTAATACATCTTCATGCGCTTGAAAGAAAAATCCAGCACCAAGACCTCAGACTCAGACTGAGCTACATGTTACATGGAGACACTTTTCAAAGGGGCAGCATTATATATTTTTCCAGTTCCATTTTATTGCACAAACAAGTAACTATGTTATGTTCAGTTGTTTTAAAACTGCTGTATATATGAAACATGGCTTAAAGGAAATTTGACTCCGCAATTTGGGCCTCTGTCTCTTTAAGAAGCTCCTGCTCTTTCTGACACTGCACCTTCAGGAAGTCATCACAACAGCATTCTTCTATTAAAGCCTGGAACATCTTTCTTAGGAGCTTGGCACCGAGCCGTAGCCGGTATAATGTGAAGTTCCAGCAGGTGTTTGCTAGTTGCTGCTGCCGCTAGTCTGATGGAGCTAAATGGGGGAGTAGCAGCGCTTGGTGAGACCAAGTATCAGGTTTGAATGACACACAACGTTTTATGAACTGTCATCCTGCTATTACTTCCCCCTGTTCTTGTGATTAAAAACATCCGGCTGTTGATCATGTGACTGGTGTGAAAACATGAGTTTTTTTTTCTTTTTCAAAATTGCCATGTTTCCGTTAAGCGTACTTATTCTCGTAATTTCGATTTGTGCAGTTTTATGGAAGCACGACTGTTTTCTTTCATTTTCAAAATTCACTATTTGTGTTGCACACACAAATAAAATCCAAATAAAAAGCATTGAGATTCTTTGGTTGTGATAGAAAAAGTCTCTGCACAAGTTCACCTGAGACGACACATCCTCATTTCCGCATGGTTATCGCACATGGACATTTAAACACCAACTCAGCAACAAAACAGACTTAAGTCGCCTCTCATGCAGAACTCAAACGTCTGGGTTCTGCCCCAAAGCAACACTCCTCTCTCTATCTGCAAGCCATTGATCACCATTTATCTGGTCCTCCACAGGGCCTCCACTGTCTCTTCTGATCTCAGAGTTCTCCAGGCGACTGCTAAAAATCCGACTCCCTCCGCCCGCCAACAACAACAGCAGCCAGACTCCGGCGAATGGTACATATCAGCGCACTGTGTTTTTAGGGAGACGCATTCTTTTGCAACACTGATTATGTAAAGGCTTTGAGGTCAGACAGCTGTGAAAAGCTGAAATGATAAAAACGTAAAAGGGCCTGGACAAACGGTGAACCGCACAGAAAATGGTAGAAGTTTTTTTTTATTATTATTTTCTCCCAGATAAAGCCTCCTGCCCTTCATCTTTGATGCCAAACAAAACACAGACGAGCTCTTTTCACCTCGAGTCAGATTCTGTTCCTGTTGCATGTGACCCTAGTCCCTGCAAGACGTATCAATGCGAGTTCAAGTTTAATTTTTTATTACAAACTTCAACATGAACATAAAGGACACGTCCAATGATATACACAGACAGCCTTGTTAGGGGATTTTGGAGGGGAAGGTGGGTACGCTCTTAGAATAAGTGACGGGAGAAAAAAGAAAAATGGGATCCCTACTGAGAAAGCAAACTTCACCAGTAGTAAGCTGATCTCCAAGCCTCTTAAGGAGGGATCCATGGGACATTGTCACCCCATGGATCCCTCCTGACAGGCTGTCACTCAACTCAGCTTTCCCCTGTGAGCCAATCAGGGACCAGCATCAGCAACCATCTGGGAAAACTTGACCAGGGGGAACTTAAAAATAATCCAGCAAGAAGTTATGGTCAGTGGAAAGGAAGAAATGTTTCTCTGTGGCTCTTTGGTGAGAAAAAAAAAATGCTGATTTTTACAGATGACAATAAATCAGCAAGTTTGTTTCTTTAGGATGCATTTTCTTATGAACTGTTAGCTTGGAGGGTGTCTGTGTTTGTCAAATTGGAAGTCTAGCCACAGATTTTGAATTTAGGTGTGAGCTTCATAGAGGCCCGTCTAATGTGGTTAGGATGTAGCTCTGGCTGTAACATCTTCCTCAAAAATTGACATCTACTTTGTCCCTTCTTGTAGACATCATCAACACTGCATCTAACTCCAGTCTGTGATCTAAATATTCATATTCCTCCATCTAAAACATGTTGTAGATGTATTTCAGCTTCTTGTGAGCTTGTCTCAATCAGACGTAGCTGGAACATTCAATATTTAGTTTATTGTTATAAAGGACTGGCTCTTGTTTCCAAATACAATGCTGTATTTACTTTCCTTTTGGCTTTTTTTTTTTTTTTTGCATTTTCTTTGCCAATTCAATTTTTGTTTGAATAATTCATTTTCTCAGTAGTCAGTTGGTGAGTGTTAAAAAGCAATGAGAAAACCTGTTCAACTAGACCAAAACAGTCAGCTGGCTTACAAGTGGCGGTAATGAGATCCAGTGCCACCTAGAGGAAGGAGTGGTATTTGCAACAAACAGAACTTCAACATTTACTTGAAACAGTTTTTTTTTCTACATGTTGCTAAAATTGTTTCATTGTTTAACCACACATGGTTGTCAGTACAGCACTGAGAATAAATTCAGGCAGAATTAGACTTCCTGCTATCAGGGTCGGACCCAGTGAACCTTTGAATCTCAATCGGTCTGAGTGGTATGAAAGGGCAAGTTTAGGGCAAGGTAAACCACACCAGGCTCTATCTAGAGCTTAAGTGTGGGCTTAGTGCGAGCAAATGCAGGGAGCTACATATGCTCCAGTTAATTCCCCCCGAGGAGCTGCATGAGGAGTCGGTGTCAGAGCTCACTGTGTGACTGCGCATTGTGAGCTGACAAAGGGCTGCATGGAGGTTCTCTCCTGTGGACCGAGTCTCCGGTATCAGTTCTTCAGGGTGGTTGTCGACATGCTGCAAAGGAATTAAAGTGAATCTTCAGAGCATATCAGAAAGACTGTTTGGAATATCGGCAGGCGATCTCTGGGGGCAGCGGGAGCCGGGTTTCCCTTCCTCTCTAACTTGGACGTTTGTCTTGTTTCTTGACCATCATCGCCTCGATAATTTGGAGACGAAGGAGTGGGCGGGTTGATGTGCGATATCTCTCTCTGGTCAGCAGACCTCAAGATAATGTCAAGTTCCAGATAAGGAAGGCTGAATTATTTTTTATATATCCTGAAGGAAAAGTGGACGACTCCATCTAAATTGTGAAAAAAAAAAAAAAAAAAGCGTTTTCCTGATTTTTAATCAAAAAACTATTCTTATAAAATAAAGAAAACTTGGGTGAACACAAAATGCAGCTCACATTTACTAAATGAACAACATCCAAGCCAAACTTGGACAATGTGAAAAGTAATTGCCCTGCAAACCTCTTCATTTTTATGCCAACCTTGGTGAAAACTAACAAGCACGAGTAATAACTGGCTGTGAGTCTTTTATATCGCTGTGGAAAAGTTTTGGCCCATGTTTTCTTTGCAGAGTTGTGTAAACGCAACCATTTTGGAGAGCCTGTTGATACTTTTAAGATCCTTCAGTCGACTTCATATTTCCTAGCAGGTTCTATTTAAGAGATTTCTTGACTCTTCAGTTTTCCAGAAAATGTGGCTGACCAAAGATCACTGAAATGCTGAAGCGTGCCAAAAACAGATCAAATCTGTTACGCCGCAAATACTTTTTCACAGCACCGTGAATTAACAGGCTGTGGACACGATCCCGTTACAGTCAGTTTTTTTTGTCTGACCTCTGACTTCCCTTTCCATGACTCGCGGCTTCCTTCATTTAATTTCACAATAATGCTTCATTTCGCAACAACAACTTCCCTGTAGCGCACCAAAACAAGTCACGCAAGTGATCCATGGACCACTGATTAGGTTCTGCGACAGAGTCCAATCTGTGCAGCACGGATAAGAAAAGTGAGAGACTTGGAGGGGAAATGTTGTTTTTTTTTTTTTTTTTTGCCATGGCCGCTGAAGCTGAAGTGCGCTGCGCTGTGGTGGGAAAGAAGTCTCCTTTGTTCTGGTGCTAGATAGGGTTTTTCGCCTGCCTCCTATTGTCTTGTTACCTTATTAATCTTCCGTGCCGACACCCGATAGCTGACATTGTGGCTCATTTGTCACCCGTGTTTACGTCTGGGACGGCAGAGTTTTGTCGGAATAGGATATTCTCCACCCCCGTGAACTCCCCCAAGGGTGTGGGTGCAGGGATAAGCGACACGGCGATTCAGCCGAGGGGGGTCAACATCTGGGTGGAGGAGAGCAGGAAAGGCCTCTTGGTTTCTAAGGCAGATCCTCTGAGCTGTCCTGAGGAAACAAAGGTCTTATCATGTCCCAGAGAGCGCAGAATAGATTTAGAACATGTTAATGAGTGACTGAGATAGTGAATGAGTCATAATATGGAAGGAAAATGCTCTCTCTCTTTTTTCTTTTTTTTAAACGGGAAGTACATCTAGCACATAAATAAAGTGTGGTGCATTTTTACGAATGATAACATTTTGACTCTTCCCTTAAAGTTTGAAACAATAGTTGACCCTTCCCAGAGGAGACAGTGGGACTAAACCTCGGGGAACGAACACGTGTTGCAGTCTGTGAATGTGGCTCCAGTGGAAATCACTGTGACTGGTTGGTGTGATTGGAAAAACGCGAAACTAAATTCAGGCTGGACAATTTTCAAACCGTCCTGCAGCTCATTGTATCATCCTAGGAAACCAATCGTTTGAGTTGATTGGTTTCCAGGCAATGATTGCTTTTAAACCAAGTCCACCAATTCTCTTTGGGGTTGTGTTTGGCTTAAAGTTGCCCCGCTTTATCCTAGCTATGTTAGATGTCTGTTTGAAACCCAAATTATGTTCATGTTTAAACTTTTTAGGTTGAAGGATTTGGAGGTTATCCTATTTTTTTCCAGTCTGAAATCCATTTCATAAGATTCACCAATACCACTGGCAGTGAAATACACTCAGGATGATGCTACCACCGCCATGACTAACAGTCATTCAATGGTATGAAAGGCTTAGCATAATTCCTCATAGCAAATTTATTTGCCAAATAACATTTATCTTATCTGGACATTAAACTCTCTGGCTGTCACCTAATTAGTCCATATTGATGTAGAACTAACCTCACTTTAGACATTTTAGCCAATTTTCTTTCATCTAAGGTTGACCTTTAGGGTCAAATGGGTAAAAGCTGGGTGGAATTAGGTTTTGTAGCAGGATAATGATCCCAAGCACACATCAGGTCACTGGCTTAAATCATCTTTACTAATTCATCCAAAATGATTGGTCAAGCCAGGACCTTATTAAAGTCTTGGAAAAGTTTACATAACAGTTGCAACTTTAGGGGACGTATGAGAAAAAAAATCCAAAATAAATTTAAAGCTGTGTGGTTGTTGTTTTTAAAGTTCTTAGAAGTTTATTGTTTTGTAATTATAGTCCCATGGGGGGAAAAGTGGTTCAAATGCATCACAAACAACCATAAATGTATTTGCCACAAAATTTAAATAAACTTTTAACAGAACCTGTAATTTCAATGCTGATGAAAGTTTTATAGACCAGAATAGGAGATCAGACTTATGACCAATTGAGCAGAAAAGAAACATTTGCAGGCCGCATTGTGGCATAGGTAGCACTATTGCCTCGAAACAAGGACGTCTGGGATCCCGACGACGGCTTAATATCTGTACAACATGGAGGTCTCTTTATTCTCCAGCCTGGGAACATGTCATCCGTTCAGACCTTCAGACTCTATCAAGTAAGAATCCTTGCAAAACAGTCACACGCTGGAAGAACGGAAACGAAATAAACAGGTGCAAAGGACTGAAGCTTAGAAAAGGAAAGGTTGGGGTTTGGTAAAGTTCAGGTATTGCAAAGCTGGCTTGTTTCTTGGCACAGGGCCATCTAGGGGAGACAACGCAGTGCTGCTCAGCTCTGAACACATGAGTTGGGCTGTTGAATCGATGGACGAGGCGGCGAGGGTTAAGTCTTTGGTTGGAGAAGCAAAGAAAATCACATGGCTAAAAAAAGCAGTGTTGTTAGAATAACAAAAAAAATTAATAAATAATCAAGATATATTACACACATCAACGTTTTCTCATCCACCCAGTCCTTTGGTTCTTCCTACAAGTTTAAACCCTTTCGTTTGATTTCCCCCCGCCGGTTCATGTTCCTCTGTGGCAGCACACACGCTGTGTCAGAGGAGAGACGAGGGGGCCTCGACGGTACACCACAAACAATGTTTCAAAGAGCCAAACGGCCCTCAGGCTCTGTAATAAGGAAGGAATAACAACTGATTTTTGTTTCCCCTCCTTGCCCTGTCTTCCAGACTCGACCGCTCTCTTCACTTCATTATATTTTCATTCGTTTCAATCAGTGTTTCATTTCCTTTTCTCTGCTCTCGGCCCTCTTGGCGGTACATGGAGGGTCAGAACTGAGGAGGAGGAGGAGGAAGAGAGTGAGGGAAGAAGCGCACCCCTCCAAGATCAAAGGCTCGGTTCTATTGTGAAGACTGTACAATGGAGAACTGCTAAACTACACCCTCCACTGCCCCAGACCTCCCCGAACCCCCCCCAATGAGGCCAACTGGCAATAAAGCTGTGAGGTAAGTGAAGTAATAGATGTGCACTCTAACAAATCAGGTCATAAGTTCATTACACCTGATTTTAGAGCTGCATCAGCACAGTGGCTCATGCTTCCACTGTAAGGTTGTTTTTGGGTGAAACCTACTTTTTGTGTCACTTGGTGGCAGCAGAACAAACATATGATAAAAAAAAAGCTGTTGCTACCACATTGTTTCTGCCTTCCTCTGAGAAAAAATAAAAGTGTGAAGCCTAAATGCAGTCGAACTCATCTGTTCTTATCTTCAGCAACCACAAATGTTATGTCAGCGTTTATGTTTTTGTTTTGTTTTTGTCAGATTTGGTTTTTCTGTGCTGAGCAGGTAGAGTTCTGCAGGTTTGTGGGGCAAACAGCTGCAGATGGAAACAAAAAAAAAAGAAGAAGTTTTTTTTAAACACTGCACTGGTTAACCAGAGCAGGTGAGAATGGAAATGTTTCACATTTTCTTCATATCAAACCTTCCATCTGATCCGCACAGACACTATTTGTGGTGTGAGTAAAAGACGACATTCAAGAATGAATTTAGAAAGCAATGAATGCCAAAAAAAAAATGCACCAAAGCAAAATTCCTCTGTTTAACTAAATCCATTTTATAAACACGGTGCCTTGCTAAAGTATTCACACCATCTGAACATTTCATCACACCACAGTCACAAATTTTAATGAACTTTATCAAGGTTTCATGTGACACAGAGTAGTGCAAGACTGAAAAGTGGAAGGAAAATTATATGTTGTTTTGAAAACCTGAGTCCAGCATTTATCTTAAAACAGAGTCTACAGTGGATCCCTGGCTATTTCTGAATTTATTCATAAAGCATATCTACCATATTTGAAGGAAAGTACAGCTTGGGAAGCTGAAATTCATGGGCACAATGATACTAGACGTGCTACTGGCTGTTGTTTGCAAAGCGGCCAATCCAGGAGCACCATTTAATTTCTCTCTCACTGATTGGCTATTCCCGTTTGAGCAAAGATAAGGAAGACTGTAGATATCAGCTTCAGTTGTAGTGCTAAGAGAGTGTCCACTGTGCTTATTAAGGCATATTAAAGTATGTTCGGTGTTTGATCTTTAAAAAATAAGCATTTAGACACCTATTGTTGACCGAAACCCATAAGAAGTTCAGTTTAAAGTTCACCACAAACAAAGCAGCAAACTTGTGGAAAACTGGATATTTTGGCTTGCGTGAAAAACACGCTAAACACAGCAGAAAAGTAACAACACATGTGACCCTGCACACGCCAACCCCCCAGTGTGAAACCTGGTGGTGGCAGCATCAAGCTACGACGCTACAGGCGAAAGATTTGAAAATGAAGTGGAGGTTTACCTTCCAGTGGACCTGGAAGGTACAGCCAGAGGTAAAAGGGAACTCTATAAAGCTCTTTCACGCAGAAAAAAAGGCAATGCTTTTCATTTCTAGATGCGGTAGAGACTCCCTAAAAGACTAGTAAAAGGTAGTTCCACAAAGGATTTCTTTTTTTCTGCAGAAGTACAGTCAAAATGTCTTTTTTTCCCCCCTTTTATTTCACCATTTCATGCTACTTTCACTCACTCAAAAAAAAAATTCAATGGCTATAAAAGGCGCTGTTCAGATTATAGATTGAGCGACCGTCACGTTACATAAATGGAAAACCCCAGCTGCTTGAGAGTAACAAAAACGGGCATCATTATCACATGAAGTATTTAGAGGACTATGGTGGAAGACAGGCCCCCTTTGCTGAGATTCACATCTGTTTTTCTTTTTTTTGTAGCGCTGTGTCGCATACACTGTGGTGAAAGTGTAACCGCAATCTAGAGCAAAGCAGTGACATGACATACAATATCCTGCCCATGCACAATCTGGATATGAAGACGGGGGCCTCCCCGTCAAATTCAAGATGCAAAGACAGATAAACCTTTAGTGTCGAGGCCTCGGAGCTGAAAAGTCCCCGCAGAGGAGAGCTGGTGGCTAGGGTTGTGCTCTTTGAGCTGTAACCACTGACTGACCCCTTCATCCACACAACGGGAAGAAACCCAAACTTCCCTGCAATCTAAAAGGCCCCCCACCTTAAGGACACTCTTATGCATTTGTCTTTTAGAGTTTTAAGTGCTCAAGAGTGCTTGTAGTTATTACCTTCTTTCCTGCGTCCCTCCACCGGTGAGGTTCATCTGTGGGGATGGAGGGAGGAGAGAAGGAAGAAGACAGGCACTTTCATGGCTGAGTTAGGAGCTATTAGACCCCCGTGCGCTTGGCCCTGTTCTTCCTCCTCTCAGTATTAATCTGCAATGACAGCTTCACTGTTTACCAAATCCACCCAGGATCCTGGGGGATGACCGACCGGCGCCACTCTGCTCCATTAACCCCTGACCTCCAGCGTTACGGCAACCAGAGCCAGGCCTAGGGCTCGGGGTGAGCTTGGTCTGAGCAACCGGTTGGACACCTGTCCAACGTCCAAGAAAGAAAAGCTCCTGTCACACCAAGCCAATCTGTCCACGGTGATGTATCCCGGCTGAGCTTCACGTAGGACCAGACCGGAACTAAACAACAATATCCTCTTGTGAAATTTGTATTAGAAGAAATGGGTGTTAGAATTAAAAATGGAGGTGTAAGCTTTTGAGAGTTTTTCTTCTCCTGGGTAGTAGTAGCTGCGTTTCCACTGACCATAGAGTTGCTCAAATTGAAAGCACAAAATAAGATTTTCTTAATGGAAACACTGATTTACGTCGAGCAACCAGTGATGGAAACCAATTGCTTTAGAAAACGGTTTCCATAAATTTTTCTAAAAACACGTTTTTAGAAAAGAAACACGTTTTTCGATTAAAAACCCCCCAAAAAAACGCTTGAATGAGGTGATGTTTTTTCTCAGCTCTATCGAAATTTCTGTATTTCGCAAAACTGCAACGGAAACACGTTTTTCGCATCAGATGAGTGATTTGATCAACAAACAGACGCTGCTACTTGCGGGGAAGACGGCGTCACCCTTAGCGAGCGAGCTTACTGTTTGAAGAAGTAAACATGGATTTTAATGGTGGAGCTAGCACATTAACTCCATGTATCAGCACAATAATCAGTGCAGCCTGGGTTGAATTTGGAAAAGATTTAACCTGTGTTGTTCAGACTGTCACAAAGAAAGTCAGATACAGGTCACGTAAGGACAAAAAAAAAAATTAAAAAATCATAATTAGGTCACTTCAGGCTGTAGTGTGAACATAGCCAAACACTGGTACTGTTAGTGAGCAGAATTGTTTTACAAAAACCTATTCAAGCTGGATTTGCCATCATCACACCGACTGCTAATTTACACTAAACTAGTGTTTTTAAGTTTCTTGAAGCAGTTAAACATATTTGACATAGTTCTCCATGAGACTAAATTTACCTACAGCAACACTGGCCAACTTGCACCATCTGCTGTGAGACAGATGTGATTTTAAGCGCAGATAACACACTGTTTATCTTGACCACATGTTCTTGTAGAGCATGCGGAGCTCTGACTAAGCTGTTCTGGTTGATCTTATAATGTTTAACTTGTGCTCCTAAGCACTCTTGGCATTGGCCAAACTGAGCCTCTGAACGACCGACTAAGAGGTAGCTGTGACAGTGTCACACCTCAGTGCTGATGCACTCTTACTGAGTCTGTCCTTGTTTCACTCTAGAGCATTTGTGCTCAAGAACTTGTTTTTTTTTTATTGCTTTGATCAAAATGAGTTCATAATGTGAGTGTGAGAGATGCAGCCACCTGCTGATTTCCATCTGTAGTTGATGATATGAAACAAGATAAAAAACAATAAACCACAGGATTTGTCAAAGTATAAAATCTACATTTTAAAAACACAAACTATCATTAAGCAACATTTAATCACAGATTTAATTGGTCGTTTTACAGATTTAAGGAACTGTCTAATTTGAACAGTGTCACACTCATCCTTGGACATTGACACAATTTGTCCACAACAACCACAAACTTCGGAATTTCATATGAAAGAACACTAACCAATTTATAATTTTTAAATAAAGGAAAAACTATGCATAATGTTCCCCCTTTTTTATTTCTAGAAACACTAACCGATACGTTTGTATTCTGCCCTTTCGAGTCAACGCTTCGAGAATCCGCCTTTGTTGCAACGACAGTGGCGAGTCTTTCTGGGAAAGTGTCCACCAGCCGTCGATGTTTAGACTAGTTTTTCACCAAAACTCGCACCAAGTGGACGGAAAGCTTGTGTGAGAGGCAATTTCGAATGTTGCCACAAATTGTCGATTGGCTTAATATCTGGAGTGACGACTGGAATCTGATTTTACCCACTTTTTTAAAAAGTTTGACTAAACAGTGTTTTTTCACAGATTATTGTTTTTCTTCCAGTTTGAGTCAAACTTGTCATACAGTAATTCATCATAACATTCTGTACATTTGCAAAGTGTTTTTGTGTCTAAAATTCATCAACATATTTTTTCCTGAATTTCTTTGCTTTTAAATGTTGCTTCACTTGTAACAAGACATTTTCCTCATGTTATAAGGTAATTAATCTGCCAATGGAACTAATACTTTTTCATCAATAATAACCAGTTATTGACTTTAAACAAGCCTATATGGCTTGCTGAAAAGTTACTTTTAAGTTAGTTTGTCATACTTCCAGAGTACTAAGATGTCTGCGCTGGAAACTAGACCAAAATACTTTGTGAGATTTTGTGTTTTTGCAGTGGACCAAATATAGAACCTTGAGGTACACCAGCTGTGCATTTACACACCGCAAATGTTTTGAGTAGAAATCTTGAAGGATATGTTTGTTCGTCAACTCAACAGAACCAAAGGCTCTTCTTTCAGACCAAACAAGGAGGTGTGCATGCTGATGCTGCAGATGTGTTGGTATTCACAATGTCAAACTTGTACAGTCATAATGCACAAACACTCACAGTCACACTTCCCAGCAATGTGCTGTCATTGGTGCAAAGAAACATTAACATAAGCACTCACACACACACACACTGCGAAAACCATGCCAAACACACTTAGTCTTCTAACCAGACAGTGAGTGACAGAACACCAGGTCTTTCCATCAGCAGCCTGTACACTCACTCCTCCTCCTCTTTTGACCTCTGACCCTGATGACAACCGACTGTCATCACCGTCACTCCTGGAAGATAAACACTCCATCCCGAGTGTTTGTTCTCGTGTTGATGTATGCTCATTTTATGTGTATCCGAGTGTGTCCGTTCCTCTTTAAACATTTGGGTTGTTGCGATTTTTTATTTTCTTTTTTAACTTGACCCTTTTCTTCACTTCTTTTTTTTTTTTTTTCTTCTTTTTTTACTCATTTAAGTTAATCGTCCTGTGCATACTTTGTTAATCAGCTCCAGCCCACCTGCAGCCCCGGACCAGAGCCAAAAACCACTTTGATTTTTCTGCTGAATGTTCATGGAAAAGTAAGCTTTCGGGCCCAAAATGCTTGCCAAAAAGAAATATTTACCCTGCGTGACGCAAGCACTTCCCTGGCATTGAAACACTCTCAGCTATATTTAGTCCTCACCACCAGACCAAAGTACTGCCCTCATCAAGATAACATGAAAGGCAGAAAATGACTCTTCTTAAGCAGCAGCTTTCCCCGTCCCCCACTTCTCTGCTGCCTCCAATTTAACTCTCTCAGCACATTTCCAGTTAAGCCCTCTGACACATCGCAGAATTTCAAATTTCCCAAATTAACCGAGAATCCATGTTCTTGACGTTTCCGTACACCTAAACTCAGTTTGCTCGTACGTTTTCCGTATTCGTTGTGAGCTGTTTTCGTCAGACTATGCAACAAACACGTTTATTTGATTTTTCCACAAATGAAACAAATGTGGAACGGGGGGTGGAGGTTGGCCAAAAGGGGAACAAAAAAGGGGGATTTTTGGTGGTGTTGGAGGGAAGGGGGGTAATGAGCAAGAGCCTGAAGCTAGTTTAAGGCTCCTCCTCTCCCAGGAGAACCGCTGAGCGACAGCCAGCTGGAAACCATTGACAGGAGTTTGTAGTGGGGGGGGCTGTGAGTGAATGTGGAGACGGTCTTGATGGAGGGGATCACAGGGGCCTGCCTGTCTTCGTGAATCTGCTTGTTGAAACCAAAGAAAGTGAAGAAAGCAAAATTTAGGCCATAATATTTCCAAAAATGAGGGTGGGCAGCGAAGAGGGGGCGATGCGAGAACTACAGAGTTCAGCTTTTAAAAATCAACCCTTCTGCCAGAGTGGAGTGGAGGTTCATACTTTTCTAAGTGGGATTTGCAGGCCATTTGTAAAAATCATATTTTCATCTAGACATTTCCCTGAGATCTGCTTTTAAACATACGTTTTCTGCTGAAGTGTTTTGTAGTATTATAATATTGCATTAAAAGGCGTTAGTGCATCAAACAACATCTGCGTGTGGGATGGTGACAATGTGCTCATTTAAGTCATTTGGCTCTTCAAGCCGTGCCGCAACGCCTAAGTAAATCCAACTGGTCTGGAGTGCAAAGGATTGTTTTTAATCTAAATAAATGCCTGAAATAAGTAAAATAACTCTACCCTGAATTTGAATGCAGTTCTTTAGTTGGTTAAAAAAAAAAAAAAAAAAAACACGTAAAGATGGAAAAGTTTTTACAAAATCACTGGTGCCACATTTATTATTCCCTTCTCAGCTCTTCTTTGCCATTTTGAACAATGCTTAGTCTTCAACATTTCATCATTTTGGAACATCCAGAAGAAGGGATGTTTATCGATTTCTCTTTTCTGAAATGTCTCTGCATCTTCCAGATCTTGCTCCTCTGTTGTGTCGTATTCACTGATGCTCTCAAGTTTCCTTTGAGATGCCGTTCTGGGGACTGTGTGATGACCTTAGAAGAAGGTTGAGTTTGTGTCCGTTGCACCATTTCTGGGGTTCGATCATTATTCTACCGAAACTCCCCATGATGGTCTATTTTTAGCTCCCTGGCTGAGGCCGACACATTTTTATTTTAAAAACTTTTGTATGTTAAAGAGCTTATGATCGTACACCCTAAAATGGTTCTCCGGACATTAAAAAAGAGAAACCGACCCACTGATTTTCCACATTTCACTCCAACTCTCTACAATTGCTTCTCCTATGACCAGGACACAAGTTTCCAGTTGAAAGATTTCTTTATTTTTTTCTTGTATGCTTCCCAAGCAACCACTTGACATGTAGTTGGTGTCTGGGAATTGTTTTGGAGTCTAAGTGACCCAAAGTTGCCAGTGTGTGTTGCACCTCTCAAGCAACAAACATTCGAGACCTTTACATGAAATGATTACCCTAAATATAGTAATGGGCAATATTACCACACCTACAGCATCGCCATAAACACATTTCTGCCTTCCTGACATGCCATGTTCTCTTCTTTTTTCCCTTTTAGAAGACTAGGAGAGAAGACACGGATATCATGGACTGCTAACTGAAAGCTAAAAACACATATCATATCTCAAATAAATTACTGTGGTTTTGTTTTTCTGAATAATGAGGGCAATCAAATCATAAGTTTACCTCTTAATGCTCAGCGTGTGTGTCCAACTGAATAAATGCACTCAAATTAAAAAATTGGGAATTTTCTACATTTTTAATGCCAGATTTGTTCATGTCATGTGCGTTGGGCACATTATAATTATTTTTGTCTATCTTTCTAGATTGTTTTGTTTATAGACTTTATAGACGTAACAGTTTGTTCCAGAAATGTCAAGGAGTATAGAGTTCAAACGCTGGTTTAATGAGTACGCAGGTAGAAAAATGTACAACTGCTTAATAAAAATAAAAAAAACTAATAATAATCAGTGCATGCTGGTATCTAAATGTTACTATTTTAACGTCTTACGAGATTTCTCATCTTGATTTGTGAAACCATTTCTCCCCAAATTGAAGTGGCGAAATGATTCACCACAAGACAACATGAATAAAGATTTATTTTTATTTTTTTCTAAACCAACAGGACAATGACGGGATTCTCAAACATGGCGCAAACGTC
Source organism: Alfaro cultratus (assembly GCA_903066825.1). Lineage (NCBI taxonomy): Eukaryota > Metazoa > Chordata > Actinopteri > Cyprinodontiformes > Poeciliidae > Alfaro > Alfaro cultratus. Next base: position 11,235 of record CAEFZX010016332.1, on the reverse strand, counting down.
ATCTAAGTCAGGGGTCTCAAACTCCAGTCCTCAAGGGCTGGTGACCTGCAACTTTTAGATGTGCCTCTGCTGCACCACCTGAACAGAATAATGAGGTCATTAAGGCTCTGGAGAACTGATCTACAAAAGGAGGAGGTAATTAAGCCATTTCATTCCAGCGTTTTGTACCTGTGGCACATCTAAAAACTGCAGGACAGTGGCCCTCGAGGACTGGAGTTTGAGACCCCTGCAAGTGCACCACTTCAAACCAACGCCACACTGACATATCCCACTGACTAACACACAACTTCAGCTGGTCATCTATGTGATTACCACATAACCAAGAAAACTTGGTGTAAAAATAATCGGCTCCAGCTTAAAATAATATCCCTTTGACTGCTCCCTTTGGCACGCCGGGTGCCGAAAGCGACAGCATCAGCCGTGACCAAACGCGTAATGAACGTCTTTGCATTCGAATCCCTAATGCAAAGCAACGGAGTCCTGTCTCATTCACTCTCTCCCTTTTAATCTCTCCTCTGGACTTTGGAAGCACTTGTGGAAAGTCTGTTTTTATCAGTGTGTCTGTACTGGAGCCATGCACGACAGCTGGTTTCCATTTTGCATTGGTCGAAAACAGCAGAAGAAACATGGCTTCCCATGGCCATGCGAATTGAGGTTTCCACCGGCGGAGTTTTCAAGCTTGTTTCAGATGTCAAAATTAATAACAAATACAGACCGAGACGAAACGTAATCCTTCGGCCTTCGCAAGAAGCATCGGTTTTGTAAATGTTCAATAGAAATTTCACCGTGACTCGTCGATAATGAGGAATGTCTGGGGTCTGGAAACAAACAGAAAACGACGAGAAGCACCAACATTTCAAGCGGTCTTCACGTGAATGTTTCCAAAAATGATCCACAAAATGAATCGCACATAAAATTTTTTTTAAAAAGTCCAGTGAAAACATTCATAAACCTCTTTCTCTGGAGTTGGCTAACAGTCAAACGCCTCATTCCTCCCTTTGTGAGATCGCACCAACGGCCGAAGCCAAAAAGCAATCAAGTGTAATGCATGCTGTTTCCATCTGTGCCTTTTCTCGTCCCTAACCGATATGTAGTTTCTGATCTTTGGAGACGCTCAAATCCCACAGCAGAACACTCGCAGCTAACAAATGATTACAAGAGCATGATCACAGTTTCTGGATTCCCCACAGTTGTCCTCCTGGGAGTCGTGGTCACAGCTTGACATGTCCTAATTCTCGCTGGCGTTCTCTCACAGGGTTGATTGGAAAGTTTGTTGTCCATCGCAGATGTTTCTTGAGGAGGAAAATCCATCCATCCATCCATTTTCTTTACACCCTTATCCCTGGTGGGGTCGGGAGGTGCTGGTGTCTATTTCCAGCTACATTCCGGGCGAGAGGCGGGGTCACCCTGGACAGGTCGCCAGTCTGTCGCAGCACAACACAAAGACAAACAGGACAAGCAACCATGCACACACTCATTCACACCTAGGGAGAATTTAGAAAGACCAATTAACCTGACAGTCATGTTTTTGGACTGTGGGAGGAAGCCGGAGTACCCGGAGAGAACCCACGCATGCACAGGGAGAACATGAAAACTCCGTGCAGAAAGACCCCGGGCCGGGAGTCGAACCCAGGACCTTCTTGCTGGAAGGCAACAGTGCTACCAACTGCGCCACTGTGGAGCCCTAAGGAGGAAAATAAAGTATGTTTTTTTTTTTTTTAGGCTCATATAAATTACGGAAATCACACCGTGGGTGCAAGATTGCAGCCACATGCACACTTGAAACTAGAAACCTCATCTGAGGTATACGCGTGGAAAAATACCCAACAGCGATGGCATCAAAGGAAAGTACACGAGGAGGCCGATGGTGCTGAGCTTGCCGTCGCGATCCGATCGTTTTAATCGCCGGAGCGAAAGTATTCATACCTCTTGAAACTTTTCCACATTTTGACACGCCACAACCACGAACTGGAATGTGTTTCACTGGGATGCAAAGCTGTGAATTGTTGGAATGATGAATGGGTTACTAAATAACTACAAAGTTAAAATCTGAAAAGTGTGGCGTGTGTCTGTATTCGGCCCCGTTTGAGTCAGTCCTTTGTAGAGGCTGAGGGTTTCTCAAGCAAACGTCTGAAGAGCAAATTTGTTGGCTTTTTTTTATCTTGGAGAAATTGCTCAGACTCGGTCAGATTTGATCAAACTTATCTGTGCACATTGATTTCCAACTCTTCCCACAAATCCTAACTGGGATTTAGGGTCATTGTGGCTCCGGCTGCATGTTTATCCTTCTTTTCTTCCACAATTTCCCCGTATTAAGTGACCGTCTTCCCATCACCGGTGACCAACCTCTCTGTTCCTACTGACCAAAATCATGTGCGGCATGATTTTGCCACCACCAATGTTTCACCAGAGGAAAGTGTGCTCTGTTATGCTTGTTATGCTGTTAACTCAAAAATTAAAGTTCCTGAAATTGATTTAAGCACAAGAGATGAGATCTGTAAACATTAAGTTCATCAATCTTGAATTGTGAGTTCTAACTTAATTCTGCAACTTGAACCAAATAATTATTTTACAATACGCAAGAAAAAAGCTGCCCTCACATAGTTAAAGTGCACACACTTCTTGATTGTTTTTACTTACATTATCAAGTTAAAATAACTACTTATTTTGCTTTACCATAACTTAAATTCTTGTTTCAAATTGTATAAACAAAATTTCTGATCCAATAGTGAATTTGATTAAATATCACAATGAATTTTGCTCAAAAAATATCTAGTCTGAACAGAACATAGTTCTCAAGATAAATAAAATAAGCATTTGCCTTAATAGCACACAAGAGTCAGATCAAAGTAACATTCATGTGACTCACGGTGCAACACAAGATACAAAAAACATGCCGCTAAGCACTCTGGGAAATAGCTCCCACTCCTGTCTTTTTCTTCTTTCATTTTTTTAATAACCTAAAATCTCTTGTTCATTCAACTCTTGGATGACAAAATTAATAAAAAGTTAACACAACTTCCTGCTGTACTTTTATCTTTCACAAACTCATACATTTAGCTTCTCAATCTAAAACTCGCTACATTTATTTGACTTAAAGAGCAGAAAATAGTCGACACAACTAAATGTTTTACAGTGTAGAGCCTCACAGCTCCTCGGACAATTTTCAGAGGCATCCCTCTCCAGAAAACTATGAAAATATCACATACATTTCTAATGTCACACAGTGAAATTTGTGCTTTTATATGTATAAGGAATTGGCAGTTTTATAGGTCAACCTCTTTGGTACGAGATTTGAGCAAGCGAGGAGTCATGTCAGAGGGGGAGGCCGGAGCCGAAGCGCCTACTGGGGCATCATAAGTTTTGAGAATGTCATAGCATACAGTAAGTGGTGAGGTAAGAGCCGTCCTCCACGCAGCAGACGGTGACACTCCAACTCAGGTTTCCCTAACTTGGTCATGGAGGACCAGTTCCACCAGCGCCCTTGATGGTCTTCGGCTTCCTGTGGGATGAAGGCGACAAACTTGTATAGGTCAAGGTGTCCTCCTTCGTTTGTACACCCGGTGAAACGAAGACAAAAAGAACAAGTGAGTTGAAAAGTGGTTGCAACGCATACGGAGGCAAAACTGGCAAATAAATGACCCGCGCGCCCATAAAAGGCAGATGTTGCTTTAAATCACAAAAATGCTCTGTTATGACCGCTCGTCTCCAAGTGTTTGTGCTTCATAATTAAAACATTTACTGCAAACCGGCGTCATCCCATTCGTTGAGCGGCTTGAGAAAAATACGTCAACGCTCAAGTGTTTATGGGTCTGTAGGTGATTTGCTTTAAAAAGACAAAAAAAACAACAACAAATAAGAAATGAGCTGCAAGTTTTGATTTCAGTATTCCGATGAGAGGGAAAAGGGGCTTGATTTTATTGAAAAGGGGAAAAACAACAACAACAACAACAAAAAAGCGACTTTAAGACTTGGGTTTTCGTCACCACAATCATTAAAATCATTAAATCCGCCCACAGAAAATTAAAAACAGTTTGGGTTTGACACATCCCTGCCTTGTCGAGTTGACCGGTCGGTTCTGAAAGCCTTTTTTTTTTTTTTTTTTGACTCAGACATTATCGTGGTTCACTGTTAATTACTGCTCATTATGTAACACGGATTCACAGACTCTGAACTCGGTCCATTGTCTCGAGTCCTATGCGTCGACGGCGCTTCCTTTGCCAGAGCAACGCAGCCTCCTCAAGCACGACTATCCACAGACGCACAGCCCACCGGCTAGAACCTGAAGCGTAGCACGTATGGAGGAAACGGCTCCAGTTGGAGAAATCAGATCCATCTATGGGGAATATCCGAAAATAAACCCCTCTGTTCTCCCATATCAGGCCTTGTATAAATAAGATAGCACTGCAGGCACACTGCACCATGGGAATTAGCCAATCCAGTCCTGTAAACATCAGCCAATGACTTCTGGCAGGCTGGGCCAGCTCTCAGGAGGGGAGGTTCTGCGCTGGAATTCATAAATAAATCACTTTTTTCTGGGAGGATTATGTGTCCACACTCCCTGGTCCTCCCAGCTCCCTCCCCTTCCTTGAAAAAATAAACAGAGCAAAAGTAGAAATAGCGGCGCATAAGCATCGCTACAGGAAATTATCCGGGCCCCTTGCTATAATTTGGGGACATTACTTTTGTGACAATTGCAGTTTAGTAGAATAGTTTTTTTTTTTGCTCTTTTTTACCGGCCTTACGTTGCCCCGCCCCCTCAACTCTGCCGAGGTCAAGTGACCTTTAACAGAGTCACTTGTTTTTCTAACCACCGACTGCTTTGGACTTTTGTTCATGCCATTAACAGGGTTAAAGAGGAAGTAATCCACTTCCATTTAAATGTACTTTCCCAGGACATAATCACCTGCTCAGAAAAAAAATAAAAATTAAAAAATAGAGGCCAAGACACAGAGTTGGGATCTGCCTCTGAGTCAGACGTTTTTAATAGATTTGCGACGTGTGCTGCCTAAATATAAAAAAATAATGACTGAAAATACAGTCTTGTTTAGTCAAATCTGGATTTGGAGATCACCGTGTTGCAAGAGCTTGGAATCTGCTTCGATAAACAATCTGTGAGAATGGCTGTATTGCAGTAGCAGCAGCAGCGGCATGCATCACTTAAACCAAGTCGGTCACATTTCTGGACCCGATTCAGGCCTCCTGTGTGTTGTAAGCACCAAAAAAAACAACAAAAAAACACATTTGTTTGTATGTGAGTTATGCAACAATAACTGAGAGAAAAGTTTTCTTAAGCTTGGGAAAAGTTCTGAATTTTATTATTGTTGCTGTTGTAACAAAGTGGCAAAAGGGCGTCTAAAGCCCCATTGTTAGAGAGGATTAAATGTGTCTAATCGTGTTTCAGGTCAGGCTAATTACAGTGCAGGGCAAGTTTATTGCCTGGAAAAAGACCATTTTCCTACCTTCCTAAATGTAAACATGCAAAGTTTGCTAAACAACTCCTGAGACTTTAACTGGAATGGCGTGCTTTGGTTAGGTGAAACTAAAGTTTTGGCTTTTCTGCTGCCAACACTTCAGGTGGGTCAGGAATTTATTTATTTATTTTGAAATGATCAACATGTGGACAAGCGCCTCATACCCTATTATTAAGTATGGTGGTGGGATCTGTGATGCTGTGGGCTTGTTTATCTTCTAACTGGGATCCTTGACACTGGGATCCACCTGGACAATTAAAATAAAGACTTGGTGAAATCTGCAAGATGGCAAAAATATCTTTATCTTTATCTGGGTTTTCAATGGGGTAATGATTTGAGACATATCAAATCAGTCACTAACTCAATCTTCTTCCATGGTCTTCTTAGTCACAAGATTCATATTTTGCAGAGAATATGTGTGGTGAGCTGAAGAGAAGAGAAATATATCTTTACCAAACGTGCCAATAATCAGAGCGATTTTAGTCTGAATCATCAGCGGAAAGTGCGATGATCAGAGGGTCCTGGTATTTTCTGTTCGTATGATCCCACAGTGTCCATTTATCGTTGACTCTTCTGTTTTTGAGAGTATTTGTTCTTACTTGTGTTCTGTGTATTTGTTTAGGTTGCTGTTTTATTGTTTTGCACCATTTCCTCGCCTCCTCGGGTCAGGTTCCAACCCAGCTGCATTGCAATCTGCTGATTATTTCCACATGGCTTTCAAAACACTAATCACCTCCACTGCAGTTATGAGCCAGTCAGTTTCCTTTCTGCCCTGTCAGTGGCTTCCACTACCTAACAGTTTGCTTGTCATCTGTGCCTCACCTGTTTGCTGTCGTCTTGCTCCAGATCCTGCCGTTCCTGTTCCAAGTTCTTTGTGAGTGCAACAAATTAATAATCGTCCTGTTGTCCTGTTAGGACTTGTGTCCAACTCAACAGCGACTTATGACAGAAGTAAAGCTAACCTCTTGATTTTGACACAAATTTCAGACAGGATGCAGCCACCAAAAACTACTGAAGCCTCAAATAAATGAGAGGGATGAACTGTGGTTGAATTGAAAACTATTTGTCTTCCTTTTTACACAACATTAGTGTCAGTGAAAGGGATTATTTACAGTTAATTGTTATAGTTACTGAGACTTCAGAAATATTTGCGTTACGGCATGATTGACGACCCAGTATGCCAGATTCGCGTAGCTCCCTGGTGAAAGTCGAGTAAGAACTCTTGACCTGGCATTCACTTGAACTTAACATCGAGAGCACCCAAATATTTGTTTGTCCAACTTCAGCGGTAAGAAAAACAAAGTGACTTGTGTCAGTTCTCACTAACAAATTTGCCACCGACTTATTATCCGCTATTAGTCCTGAAAGTGTTGCTGCACCCCCTAGGGGACACTTGGCGTCATGACTAGTGGAAACTTTTTAGGGGGGAATGTGGGGTGGGTTGGTTGAATGACGGAAACATTTAAAATGGAACCAATGTTAATTCTTGAATTGTCAAAACTTGCATGTTAAAGCGTTGAAAATCAACAAATCCGCCTCTTTGTGAGTAAGCGAGCCAACACGGTCTGTTCCGCATCGGTCTGCCAACACATAATAAAGGTATGTGTTGGCACATACCTTTATGTGCCAACACATAAAGGTATGTGTAATAATGTACCTTTATTACACATAATACAGGTACATTAGTGAAAGGTGGAGCAGTGGGACATGAAACATATTGTTTAAACTCAAATAGTTCTTTGAAACAATGTTGATAGACGGCGCTGTCCCGGATTGCCAGCTTTCATTTGTTTATGGCGCACTGGCTTCATAAAAAAACGGTTTCCATCAGCCACTGCAGGAAACATTTCCACAACAAGAAGTTCTCCTAATTTAATAACGAGCTCGTCAGTCCAAATAAAGATACAAGGACATCATGGAAACTGTAATAACTTTAGTCAATGAAAGAGGGTGTTTTCCCAATGGAGGAGGTTGCTGTTGTTGTTTTCGGCCTTTAGCATTGCCGACTTCTTCTTGTGTGGGCATGAATGGGTTAAAAGGGTGAAAAGACGCCTCAGAGGTGCACAGAAGCATCAAAGTATGGAGCACCGCTCGCCTCCTCTTTATGTTCCGTACTGTATGCAGCTAAGCTTTTATTCATACAGTTAAAGGCCTAGAAAAACCTTGTGGGTGTGAAGGATGCCTGCAAAAAGGAGACACAAACAGATCAACCTCCAGCATCCGGTTTGGTACGGTTTGCACACAGGTGCTTCAAGCCCACAGGACACCCAGAGCTCAGTTTTGGCACACATGCACCGTACGTCACAGATACAAGTCAGGAAATTAAGTAAACGTTAACATCTGCTGGCATGTTAAGTGAGGAAGAAATAGGTTGTTTCAACTCTGAAATAGCTTTAGCACACTTTTTTTAGGGCCTATAACAACTGCGTCTGGGGAAAGTAAGGGGGCTTCCTTTTTCCACATCAAGAAGATAAGAAAGGAAATGACATAAGTTCCTGTTGCAGACTGAGCTGCAGCAGCATGAGACGGCGAGGAATGCATGTTTTATGCTCACAGAAGAAAACACAGTGACACAAACCGGGCGAGATCTAAAAGAGATGAACATCAAATGCTCAGTTTTTGTGTTTTAACTCTCGTTTAGTGCTCTTTCCCATCGCTCAACTGGGAAATTTGATGTTAATGTCACTTACTTTGCTCAAACAAAGCAAAACTGTGTGAGAACGCAATGTTGATTTTGTTGAGGCAATTCTCTGAAACCATACAGTGCTTCAGTTACAACTTGATATCGACAGTCAAGATATTGTCCTGCAGTAACCTGCGCTAACTTTGACTGTGAAAAAAGACAATTCTGGACAAAAAACCCCGTGTTATCCAAGTTTAATCAGATCTGTCAACAAATCGGCTGACTCAAACCAGTAATAATAACCCAACGTGCTTCATTATCAACCATTCAGACACCAATAAAGGAACTCTATCACTGACGTAAACCCTAAGAGCATGACTTGTGTTAAGAGAGTACACCAGAATGGAAATGTAAGCGACTATACAAGGGGTGGGAAGAGAAAAGGAATACACATGTTTCTGTGCTGCAGGGTGAGATGCGTCCCAGTACTCTTGACCATGGCCAGAGAGGACACATTGAGCAACGCTGTTTGTAAACTGAACCCTGAACTTGCGACTGCAGGGTTCACGGTGTGAGTCACAGCCTGCCTGTGGTGTGGCCAAGGTTTAGAGGCTCAGTAAACATGGCAGCAGACTGCCAAAAAGGAGAAAGTGCCCTGGAAAGTACCTAAGACAATTCACTGCACAGATTGACGAACGCACGCGTTGGCCTCAATCGTTTGATAAGACGTCTCTCCTCTGAATATCTATGGAGGGAGGAAGAAAGCAGAGATTAAAATGTGCAAGAAGAGAATGCATGTAGGCTGAGTGTATTTTTGTTCTGTGTGCCATAAACGTTAGGGCTATTGGCAAACAAGAAACGCTAAAAAGGAAACAAGGTGATAAGAATCTGAATGCTAGCATTTGCTCAAGTGGTCGACTTTGTCAACAAAGTGACATTTAACTCTGGATCCTGAGGGGTTTTTTTTTGGAGCATATCTAACCCAGACGTGGTCTCACCTTGTTTCGTGGGCGACACAATAATGACTCATTTGAGATGTGGCACTTTCTCATAATAGACGGTCTGTGGAGGGTTAACATGCCACCCTGGTTCTAGATAGTGGACTCGCAGGGCCACATGAAGGCAGAGTTGACACACTGTCGCAGTCTGAAGTCCAGACTTTGAACCCACTCCTCTTTGGACTTGGCTGCAACTCAAACAGGCAGCAGGCCGTTTGCTTAGGCTGATAAACAACTCCCGGGCACGGAAACAAGCTGACTGAGAACAAGCAGAGCCGAACGGTTGCACATCCTACATTTGGCACATGCACACGTTGACTCTTTAAATCCCTTGACCGAGGGGTTTTGAGATTTTACCAATACATTTCCGAACGAATATGGCTCACTGCTGGCGTTTTAACAGCTCACAGTTTCATAATCATTTTTGGGTTTGAGGACATTCTCGAGCGTCTCAGGGCACACAAGAGTCCCGTGTCTTATTTCTTCACCACCGCACATTACATCAAAACATGAGCGCAGGAAGTGGGTAGAAAGGGGAGTTCTGCGCACAACTAAAATAGCTTGTCGAAAACAAAGATCTACGTCTCTAGCATTTTACGGTTGCATGTGTTGTCCATTGTTCATCAGTCTGAGCTCATCGTATACAAAAGGGATATACTCTTAAAACAAAAACAGGTGTGGAGGCCTCTCCGTGAAAGGGAAGCAACTCTGCCTCCCAATCCAAGTCCAGTCTTATGCAACAGGCAAGGTAATTTACTCTAACCCACTTAGGAAAGAAAGAGATCAGTGTGGTGGCTGCAAAGTTCATTAGGCAGTGACTCTATTTCTTGGAAGTCTCGAGGGTGCTCTCTATGTCGGACACATGTTGGGCTGACGTGAAAAGTCCAACTTTGAGGAGGTCACCTCTTTTACAGCCATGAATCACCCAAAAATCAACAAGCCAAGTTGTTCCCACTAGAGCCTTTTTCCACCAAACTCTGCCCAGGGTCATATAAAGCATGTGGCATGTCACAGTGCACGGTTTAAGGGAGTAGAGACCAAGATATAGGTTATAAAAAACATTTCTCCCTAATACCTTAAAGGGACAGTTCAGAATGTTTGACAGTTATCGTATCTCCTGCAAATAAATCTCTTAGAGGTCTTCATCTAGTATAAATCTATGCTGCTGGTCAAGCTAGCAGCTATAGCTGTCTGTCTGGTTCCCTAGACCAAAGTGGCCTGCTACCATCAACTCCAGACTCACAAACATCACAGTGATTTATGCAAATCATGCTATTTTATAACCATTTAAACTGTCATCACACTTGCTTTGGATTGTAATTACACAGACGGTTGAGGAGACTGTGCGCCACAAATGATCTTCCTGTGGGAAACACCTACTGAGATTAGAACTAGTTTATTTAGTCACATGTACAGGATGGAATTGGCTTAAAGAAATGTGGTGCAAGAAAAGAAAGCAAGAATTCAGCGGTTAATGTGAATTGCATTTTTACAGATTATCCGGCTGCCTGTCACATCAGTGTCCAGCTACAGTCCTCAAGGACCGGTGTTCCGAGAGTTTTAAATGTGTCAGCTGATTAAAATGGTCAAACTTCATCCCCAGCTTGTTTAACGTTTCTGCAAGGAAAGTTTTGTCATCTCCACCCACACACCAGGGTTTCCTAGGAGTCTCCCCAGATGTTTGCTTCTAGACAAGATTTGTGTGACAGCGTCGCCTGTACACAGCAGTCAATAACAGTACCAGACATCGGGTGGTGCCAAACACACAGAAAACTTAAATGATGACCAGAAGAAGAAAAACAACTACCATATGTTCTGGATTATAAGTCGCTCCGGAGTACAAGTCGCACCAGCCATAAAATGAATAATAAAGAAGGAAAAGACATATACAAGTTGCACTGGAGTATAAGTCGCATTTTTTGGGGGAAATTTATTTGATAAAATCCAACACCAAGAACAGACATGTCATCTTGAAAGGCAATTTAAAATAAAAATAGAACAGAGGCAACAACAGGCTGAATAATTGTACGGTATGCTAACGTTACATGATACATAAACGAACAGAGAACGTGCCTGGTATGTTAACATAACATATTAAGAGTTATTCAGATAACTATAGCATAAATAACATGCTAACAAG